>JAKSZP010013816.1:0-42413 GCA_022478985.1 Massospora cicadina
GAATCATCCCCATACCAAGGACAATCAATAAAATATAAATTATAAAAATATCAGCTTTTTTATCTATGCGGTTTATAATAATTTTTTCAATATTTTTTATCAATTTTTTATCTTTATTCTTCTTTTTTACTATGGGACTTGACTTTGTTTTGGTTCAGTGGTCCATCTTTTTCCCCAAACTGGGTCCTGGGTACTTAAACCTACCAGTTTTCCATGGTTCAGAGGTCCTTTTTTTGGACTTGACCTAATCATCAGGACATGGCTACTTAATGGTTCATTGGTCCTTTAGGAACTCTTTTATTTTTTTCATTGATCCAATGCTTTAGATACTTAGCGTGGACTCAATTTACAACTCTTCCATCCAAGAAATTCTTGATGGAGTAAGCATTGGTTGCTGTCTTGGTGATAACTTCAAAATGGACCCAAACACGATGCATCTAATTTGTTTCTTCATCCAAATCCATGCATATTGCAGTAGGCAACTCTTTCCCCTATTTGATATTCTTCTAAGGCCAGTCATTTTTTGTCATCCTTCAATTTTGCTCGTATCCTTTTCTTCAAGGTTGTATCAAATGCTTGCAATTGCATATCAATCAGGACACTCGTCAGTCAGTTCAATTATTGCTCATTACTCATCCCTAATGTAGGTTCCACCACCAAATATAAAATTGGTGGCAACGCGGCCTTTCTTCCATATAATAATTCAAATAGCGTCTTTCCCATTACTGTATGATGACTAATGTTGTAGGCAAACATCACTAAACTCAGGTACATTCCCCACGCAGAAGTTCTCCCTGTGACTAGCTTCCTCAGCATCGTGGCCAGCATCCCATTGACCCATTCTACCAGTTCGTTCATCTCTAGCTGTTATGTACTGACATGACTCCTCAGATCCTCATTATTTTGTTTAACCTCGGGATCACATGAGACATAAAGTTGGCCCCATTGTTGCTCAGCAGGACTTGCGGACATCCATGCTGGCATACTACTTGATCCAAGATGAACCTCGCATTACTGGTATCATCTACTCTTGTTAGAGCCTTTGTCTTGACCCATCCCATCAGATGGTCGATGGCAACTATGATGTACTTGACTCCCTCTGTACTCATAATCAGTGGTCCCATCACATCAATGGACACAGTGTGCCAGGCAAATCCAGGGCGGACCAGTCAGTATCCAGTTGTATTCTTGTGTGGTTTGTGCAGCTGGCACTCCATGCAACAAGCCAGATGATCTGCGACATCATAGTTGATCGATTCCCAATAATAACACTGGCAAATATGGTCATTTGTTTTCCTCAGGCCTCCATGCCAAACAACCTTGTGAGCCGCTTGTATTATTACTGCTCTTTCCGACGGTTTCAGGAATAATAGCCACTTCCCATTGATCATCTTGAATACTTTTCCATCCATAGTCTTGGTGTTTTCCATCACTTTTTGAAGTGCACCTTGGATTTCTTGGGTCTCATCCCCAATTTTTTCCTTTGAGCATTCTCTGAAATAGCTCATCCGCCTGCAGGTATACCAACTGGACCATTGGCAACTGAAATAAGCCATCCGCGTTCTGGTGAGAAGCCCCCATTTGGTGGACTATCTCATAATTATAATCCTGAAGCTTAAGCGCCCATGGGCCAGTCATCCTTCCAGTTCTCTTAGATTGTGCAGCCAACGCAGCAATTTGGTCCGTCACCACCTTAAAGTGCATTCCGTGGATGTACACCCAAAACTGCTTACATTCATGAATGACTTCAAGGCATTCCCGCTCAGTCACAGTGTAGTTCCTCTTGATGGCTGAGAGTGTCCAGCTCACATATGCCATTGGATGTTTGTCCCCAAGATCATCTACTTGGCTCAGTACAGCACCAATGGCCATCAACAAAGCATCAGTTTAAATGATAAAATCCCAATCAAAATTCAGATATTTCAGGATCAGCAAATCTATCAAATACCAGCTTAACTCATCGAAGGAGTCCTGGGCCTCTTCATTTCATATAAATCCTTTTTCTTAAATCCTTTAATAAATGGAATAATGACTTGCCTATTTGGGCAAAGTCCCGAATAAACCTTCTAATAGTTTAATACTCTCAGAACTCATACCAGCAATCTTAATCCATCCTGATTGGCAGATTTTCCCCAGTTTTGACCTTGTGAATCACATCTCTTGTGCATCTTAAATCATGGTCTTTTTTGGGCGAATACTCTCTGATACTTTTCAATAATTTGAGCACCTCCTCTTTCTGGTCTTCTGACAGATCAGCGAGTTGCTCTTAATCAACCAATAGGTTGATACTTTTGGCTACCCCGGCCAATAATTTCATCTCATCATGAGTGGAATTTCCTCTGTTCAGCCATCAGGATTTCTCATTATTTCTTAGATCTGAAACTCATAGACCATAAAATCAATATTTTAATATTTTATATATTTTTTGTATTTTTCTTTTTCAATGGGACTTGCAACCTACAAAAGGGCTCAGAGGTCCTTCCTTTCCCTTCATCCAAACTGGATTCTAGGTACTTAAACCTACCAGTTATCATGGTTCAAAATCTTATCTTCTAAAGATTTAACCAACCATTTGGTTTAGTGGTCCCCTTATGGGACTTGACCAAAATCTCAGGACATAACCATTTAATGGTTCTGAGGTCCACTGGGAACATTGCAACCATTTTCTCTTAAGCTCAATATTACCAATCAGTATTGACCTTCACTATACAACAGCAGCGCTGTTTCTTCACATATAGGCTACTCTTGCTGAATTTTTTGGCAATTCTCCTGAATATTAGGCCTTTAATCCCGACTGGAAATTCGTCTGACAGGCCCTAATTTCATCTCATATTTGGCAGCTGATGCTTTTAATCCTTGTATCTCATTAGCCAACAGTTCTGTCCAATTGTTCAGATAATTTTTCTCCTGAAAACGTTTTCAGCCTTCGTGGCTATCCTTAAGTTCACAGGTTGTTCTGGACTTGTTAGCTTCATCCAATTTCTCCTGAATTGATGAGCTCGTCTCCAGCAACTTCTGACCAAAGATTGAGTGTTATTAAGTCAAACGATTTCCTCCACTATTTTGGATCAACCATTTCCTATTTTGACTTCATTTCTTCAATGTATGGCAATTCAATTCTCCAATTTGATTGCTTCCTATTTTGCGTAATGCCTCATCTAAACACTTTCTCCTCAGGACTATTTAAAGCGGATCCAATTTCAACCTGAGTTGATCCTGCTGTTCTTTGGGACTATTTCCATCGGGCCCAATTCCAACCCAAGTTGGTCCTGCTGCTACTCTTCATCTCAAGTAGATGTCCGGTGGAACTGGTTTCCTTGCAGCACTAGATAGTTCCATATCTAGGCTTCAGGTTCTTTTCACTGAACTTGAGTATCATTAACTTGCTTCACTTGGAGCTCCACTGCTGAGCTGGATGAACGCCATTGAACGTGATCCTCCTCACGTTTTATCTTTGTTACTTCCTTCAATAAATTACTTCCAAAAAAACATCTTCATAGAACATCATTTTCTATATTCTTTAAACTCAACTACCCCTGTAGTGAGCACCAACTTGTAAAAATTAATACTCTAGGTTGATTATCAGCCAGCAACCCAGTTACCTTTTTACTGCACAGGTTCGATTTTCTTGTGCACTTCATCGCGTTGTATAGAATGTATTATTAATCAATAATAGTATGGAGACTATTATACTTAGTTGAGATTGTATATATTTCAGCTCAACGCTTGGCCAGTATTTCTGATTAAATACTCTTGAGGTCGTACTCAGGTATTTGTTCCCTATACTCTTGTCCACCTGATCTTTGCTAAGATACCCTGGTGACAGTCTCTCTCGGCCCAACACACAGTTGGCAGCTATCCCTGATTGTGGTTCCTTCATCTCTAGATCCCCGATCATAACTTTACTCTTCTCTCTGAGAGTCTTCCAATTATTGCCCTCTTCAATAATATCCTTGAGATAGAACAACACAATAAAAGCTGATAGTATAACTATACAGCAAATCAATAATATTACTATTTTTAGATAATAATAATGTTTTTGTAGATGATGTTTTTTATTATAGTAAATCCTAGAGAAGTATATAGTGGTAGATTTGGCTGTCTGACCCTTTGTTGACACCTCTTCGATGAAATGGCAACCATTGCCATTGAATTACCCTTCCTTGTCTCAGCAGTGATGGTCTTCCCCATCCTGGCTAGGATTCTGTCATTGGACATCCTCAAGACCTCAAATGGAAAGAGTCAGAAAACGTGTCCCTAACGTTTTCCTCTCAATCCAAGTGAACTAACCATAATTGGCTAGTGACCTGCTTAGGTGATGGGACTTATTACCCATTATGGCAGGTCACTCACCAACCGATTGATTTGCTAGTTGCAGGCAGCATCACTTGCCTCACAACTTGCTATTCATCTCCAATCAGTTGGTGATGAAACCTGACCAATCCCAATCAGTGCACCTGATAGTTAATCACTATCAGATGCCCCTATTTAGTCAGCAACTCCACCTGATGAGATCTTAAGTATTCATCCAGATTGATTCCTGACAGATATGACAAGGCGAATATCCCAAAATCCACCAAACTTAGTTCCTCTGAAACTTGGGCCAACAAATTTCCAATTCACTTCGCCTTAGGGAATTTTCCCCTAGAGATACCAGGTATTCTAGCAGGCTGAGAATATGGGCAAAAATCCCAACATCATGAAAGCTTCAGGTCGCCCAGAATGGTGTCCATTGCTCGTTGGAATGTAGCTGGAGCATTACACAGCCCTTGCAGCATACGAGTCTGTTGGAAAAGTCTTTGGATGTGATTATGGCGCATTTCTCTTGTTCTGCCGCAGGCAACTCAATTTGTAAATAATCAGATATCAAATCCATTGCTGAGAAATAGCTAGCTCCACCTAACCAATCCAGTGCATCATCAATCCGCAGAAGAGGGTATGAGTCCTTACTGGTGATACCATTGAGCTTCCAGTGGTCAATTACTATGCGGTTAGTGCCGTCCTTCCTTTTACAAACAGAACAGGCGAAGCCCATGGACTCTTAGATGGTTCAAGCATCTCCTGCTACAGCTGCCTGTCAATCTCCTCAGTGACAACTTCTTCAGCTACCCTCAAATGGCAGATTGGCTTAGACCTGATGGGGATGATCCTTAGTGTTTAACTGATGAACAACCCCCAAGTGCACCCTAAATCATGATCATTGACAGCAAAAATCTCTTTGTGTTTTTTTAATAAACTTCCGCCCAATCTTTCTGATCTTCCAATAATTCCATTAATTTCTCCAGCGGTACAACTGCCATTACACTGAAGTTCAGTTCGATGGGCAGACCAAATTCATCCAGAGACCCAAACTTGTGAACCTGGGTGACCTCCACAACCAGGTTCAAATGTAAATATTCTAAAATCTGGTGCTGGCGGTTTTGAATGGTACATTCTGAAGATTTGCTACCAATACCTTGATCTTCCCATGGCCCAGAAGTATGATGTCTGGAGCTACGTGGGGCTCAAGCTGCAATTGCTGATAAGGCCTAATGATCTACCCATAGAGACCAGCAGGAATTTCCTCCTCTAACTCAGTGTTATTATTACCTGGTGTCCCTGAGGAAATGGAGATAGGCCCAGCAGCTCTTTACAATAACCCTTGGTACTCATATATCTGATGGGGAAGGGCCTGAGCCTTGTCTTTTAGCTGATGATAGTGTACCAAAATCACCTCACCACTGTAGGCAAGGTTTATCTGTCCCCTATACTGAGCCCTTTGGTACTCCGCTGGAGGTAAAGTAAATTGGGGTCTTCTGTCCCAAAATTGTGAAGGTCTCTTCCATCATGTCAACGACAGCCCCATAGTGTCGCATAAAAGCAGTCCCAATCAACAGATCGTGAATGCTATTTGGTAATACTACTGTCAGAGCCATAACAACGGATCCAAACTGCAAGGGAAGCGCGCTGTACACTCCCTCAGAGACTATGGTTTCTGATCCAGCAGTCCCATACACCATCTGGTGGTCTATATCAGGCAAATTAAACTTCGCTACTAACTTAGTTGAGACAATGTTAATGGGAGCGCCCATATCAATTATAGTCATACGCAGGTTTCAGCTACCACAATGTCACAGTAAGTGCACTCCAAGTAAGATGAATGTTGGCTATTTACTATGTGTATATTCAGTTCACATTTTCCCAGATAACTTATAATACCCATACCGACTTTAGGGTACCCTGTTACTTAGCGTCTACTGGAAGGTCAACCTCTACTCCTCTCAGGGACAGTGCATCTTCAAACGTCTCCAGCTTGTCTGATTGACTTTGGTCAGATATCTAACAAGCGTAAGGCTTTAGTTGCTCCAGAGATCCTTTGTCCGCCATTTCTTTGGCTTGTACTTGAGTCAACACATTTACTCCTCTAACCAGCTGCTGATAGAGGAATGCTTCGTCATACTGGTAGGCTTCTGCTACAATTAATGCAGTAGAGTCTGGTGGGACGTTTGAATTTGAGATATTGGAGGTAGAGAGTCCCGCTATACTCTGCTAACTTTTCCATGATAGCATTGATCCTGGTGTATGTAAGGGATCCGTCGATTGGGGCACATCATCCCAGGTGCCCAGGGCGACCGCAATTGAAACAACTTACCCCATAGGGCCTGCGTCTGTGCTTAATATAAGTTGGCCCATGTGGAAGGTTGACCTGAAGATTATTAGTGTAAACATGACCATGTCAGTAGAACGCCTGCTGCCAGTCAGCATATTTATGGCCAAAGCAGTAGTTGGCCAACTGTCAATTATCAGTTATGAAGCAGACGTTAAACTGCGGTGGATAACCTGGTGGAAACTGCACCAACTGGTTGATTTCCCCCACATGATTCGGGTTGACAATGGCGACAGTGTGAATCTGCTCAATATTAGGTGGAGGGAAAGTTACAGTTAAGCGACGTACAAACTGAACAAGTTTAAGAAGGGGTACAATATCCTCCCACAAAGGGGTCATGACATTGTAAAGCTTAAAGTATGGCTTCACTGCAGAGGACATTGCAGTGCACATGTCAACTTTATATAAAATCCCTGCTCCAATCAACATGTGAGCTTCCAATGTAAATCTCTCTCAGCAAATGCAGTGATGGTCTCATTACGCTGAAACCCAATGATCAAAAACTCAGCCTTCCACTGTGACATATTTACTGTTCTGCCAAAAAATCACAACACCATCTTCTTGACTTCTTGGTATGTAATGGAACCGCCTGAAAGGTAACAGACGACTTGATTGGCACTCCTGACATCCAAGGTGGATATCAACAGTTTTTATCCACCAATCCGAGGTTCCTTCTGTCACTAAATCAAATCGCCTAAAGAACCCATGAATAAATCCTTTGCAATCAAATGGAGGCAGCTTATCACTGCAAACCTCCTGGAGCAGCTCATCTTGTTTTTTGAGCACAGCGTCCAATGCAAGCTTCAACTCTGCATATGCAACTGGCCCAGTATGTTGTGCAGATTCTGTATCAAAGCAACCTGTATGTGACATAGCCGGTGAATGAATTTTTATCCTATTGTAATTGATCAATGGGCCCCATGTAGTGAGCACCAATGTTGTAAATTCATCGATACCTTATATATCCGCTGAAGGGTTTTTGTGCAGGATTATGCCCACTGAGCAATTAGAACGGACAATATGAAGATCGTCAGTTCCTCAAAAGACTAATAAATAAACTATTTTAATAAAAAAGAGCAATCTCCCCAATAACTCTTCTTTTATTATAATCTAATAATCTCAGCAGATCTCCTCTAGTCTGCTCTCTCTCACTTCCTTTCTCACTAACTCTAGAAACCTCTAACCCTCCTCAATCTTTTTGTCTCACTAATATCTCAGTGACATCAGTTGGTACAGAACCTTTTTAGTTTATTCATTCCAACATATTCTCAGTGGTTTCAGCTTGTTGTTCTTCAACTCTTTATCGCCCTAATTTGAGGCGATATAAATTATCTTTGTCAAATTGTCAACATCACCTTATTGCCTTACATGAAGGCGATCTGATAATGACCCATTATAACCCAATATCGCCTCATCCTAAGGCGATTGAATACTTGTAGCTCTGAAACATCCTCAGCAGATTCTGCCCATTGAATCATTGGCGGAATTAATCCAATGATATGTTGGTCATAATTGTGGCTTGTTTTCCAGTCATATAGATTCACAACAGTCTTAAAACTGTTAGGCGTTCCACAAAGGACAATAAGCCAGGTAGTGCCTTTAACCCTTTCCATATAGAAAAAAGCCAATTTTATTATGTGAATATTTTTAAGTTTTCTCCCAGTCCATTACCTACTTCTTAGTAAATTTCTGTTAAAAGAATTAAGTGCTTTTTGCAGAAATCCTCACTATACATCCAATATGTCAAAATCTACTCAGGTATGTCCCCCTATGCTTCCCATATTCCCATATTTCCCATACTGTTTCTAAAAACCTCTGAACCGTTTGTAATTTAATTTATGTTTTAAAATTATTTAATCTTGATGTACATTTTTGTTTCTAAACACAACTTTAACTTTCTTATTTTTAAATTTTTAAAATTTATTTTGAGTTTATGCTTTCTTTACCTATTAAAATGACAAAATCCTAGGATAGCGAGCACCCTAATTTGGAACAATTTAAAAAATTCAATAAGTGAACATTTAAGCCACCAAACATGGCTTTTTCCCATCATCTCTAATAGATTCATTTCTTGTGACATTTTGTAATTGACCCTCTCCTATCAAGAGCAAAGCTTAGGGCTAATAACATTCAGAGAAGATGTCCATGAGCTGCAATATAAAAGACCAGTGCAAAAACCTCCAAACCCCGTTACCTATTTAGAGGCCAGTGCCCTTACTTGTTTTGGTACTGACCAATTTCTGTTCTAGGTCTTTGTTTGTTTTATTTAGCTGAGGCAAGTTGACCAGGGTTGGACATCACCAAAGTTCAAAAAGCTAAAAAACGGACAAACTGACCTACCCAAACGGAGTGATTAACCACCCACAAAGAGCAGGTGAAACACAAAAAAATGAGAATACAACAAGCCAGGTGGGACAGCGACGAGTTGCTCATCCCACCATGGTGTAAGGGGGAGGGGGATCAGGTGGTTTAGACTTAGCATTGGATTTCATATCAAAGGCAAGTGTGCAGTCCAAGGCAGAGAGCAATTGTGTGGGGTGATCCGCAACATGGGGAGCAAGTTGGCTGATGGCTGGCTGGTCTCCAAAATTACCTGCATCTAAAATTGCACCTAGCTATCTGGAAAAGCAGTCTTCCACATGAAGGCGGATGGAAGGAAGCTGGGATAATAAAGTTGCAGTGGCGCAGGTGGTTTTTGTCTTGGCCTGCAAAGTGGTAGCAACTATCTTGATGGCGGCATTTGCTTGTTTGTGGAGGTTTATGATGTTGCGTCTGCCCTGCAAGAGTAAGGTTGAAGTCAACATGGGATGAGGGAGACCCTTGACAAGTATTGCTACTGATGAATTGGTCCTCTCACAGATGTCAGTGTTATATGTGGGATTTCTGCTGAGCAACAGCGAACTGGTGGTCATAGTGGAACACAGCAACGTTCAGCCAGGGGGCGCAAAAACACCAAGGAATCTAAATTAGGTGTTGTCCCTGTATAAATTCTTCGATTTGGGTATTTGAGTCATCAATTACATAGCCCGTTTCATCATTTTTATCCAATGAAGTCCATGGATTCAAGCCATAATGAAAATTGGGGTTGGTGAATTTATAACCTTGGCTGTCAATTGAGGAATAACTTGTGATTGAGCCATTATCCAAGCTTTCTCCTGATTGGTTGAAGTGCATGTGGCACTGGACTGAGGAGGGGGCCTGATTAGCAGCTGCGGACGTTGCATTGGCTACAGGTTTTGGGGTAGGGAAGAAGGATTGTATCCCATACTGGAAAAGCAGTGGGGTGTGTGGTGTCTTGGGGCCCAGACAGATGTAATGAAGATCTGGCAGATGCAGCAAGATAAGGTCATTTACACTTTGAGTGATTCAACCTGAAGCAAGATGGACAGATAATCTTCCCACCCTTGACCTAGGCCCAGAATGGGTGGTCAGGGACAGAGGGAATGATGGTATGGGGGAATTGACAAAGAAATTTGTTGTTATTTGGGCTGATTGTGGCAAGTGCCCGAGGCCCAGTGAGACGAGTGGTCCCATTGGGGACCACAAACTGAAGAATTATGTTGGAGCTGTTGCGGCCAAGCATTCCATCAGCTCCTGATGGAGCACCGCAGGGTAAGGTGAGTGGCTCCCCACAAACTAAACCACCATAGTGGTGTCAGTGGAGAGCTAGATGCGCGTTGTGGGGATAGGGGTGCCCTGGAAACCAGGGGATTGGTGGCAGCGGTGGCAGCGTCAGCTTTGCAGGTGAATCCAAGATTAAAATACCCCTTATAGGGGTGGAAATTGATAAATCTGGCCAGCATCATCACTTCCTGGGTCATGTTAATAATTCATTTTTCTGCATATGGGAATAATTTCCCATATTTGACCCAGAGGCCAAAACACAAGCTGGGATCTGGGGATAGCAAGTGGGCTGCGAGGCACTGGCTGGGCATGTGCCAGATGGATGGTGACATCCTTGGATGGAATGAACTTACCTAATATATTATTAGACTGGACGAGCCAGTCTGAATGCATTTTCCTGCTGGAAAGAAAATTCTGGGTGGGGTTTTGCCGCTGCCACACACAAGAGCAGCTGGTGGAGCATCCAAGGTCATTGGGGAGTGAATGGGGGAGGTTTTCGTTGGCTAGTTAGGCTCTTTTTTCTTTCTTTTAATTAAAATTGCTAAAAAGTTACTCCAAGCGGGAAGAAAAACAGGTATTTGTTTGTTTTCTATTAAAAATATTTCCCCTTCCATCATTTTAATCCTTTAACTTAAAAGCATTTCTGTGAATCATGTTGCACATTGAGGCCAATTTTTGATGCATCTTAAAAATTAAGCCCTATTGTCAATAGAGGGCTTTGGGGCCACATAAGAAGTTGCTTGGGTGCTCTGGTTTTTACTAGAACCAGTTTGATTGAAAACAGAAAAATTTTAGGCTCCTCAGGTCTTAAAAGAAGCTTTTAGAGCATTCAAGGCTTTACAGAATTTTTTAAGGTAAAGTTCTACATAACATGTCTTTTTTTAGTTCTGACTCTCTTTCAATTTCTTGAAAATCTCATATGTCTGGATCATTTTCAAAAATTATTTTGATTGTCTAGTCCTTCTGTTTTATTATTTCTAGGCCCTTGATCGATCTGTTGAGTCCTAGTATTTCCACAATGGAAAACTAGGCAATGAGGTGGTCTTGCAGCACCTTGAGCATCACAACACTCACTTCATAGGGAAACCCTCCATGACCAGAACCCCTCTATCTTCAGTGGGTAGTTGGCATAGTTCTCAGCCTTCTTCCAGGAGACCCCTTAACTTGGTATCCAGCGCACTTGATCATGTACTAGAATTTACCTCTGGACGTTTTTGGTTTCCAAGTGTTTAACCTCATATTCAGCTCACATGGGATATTGAACTTGTCAAGCTCTGGCCTTTAAGGCATGAGCCTTTTTTCTTATTCAATTGTGAAAATGTAGCTCTGGGTATATAAGAGCCTCCAGTTACCTACAGCTATAAGCCACCTCTTTCATCAGTCTCAGTTATTTTAAGGCCTATGGCAATATATTCATACTACAACTGGTAGGGCAAAGTAGTTATCAGTATGAATCATTACATAGTTTCAGGAATTGGCCGCGAAAGCTGAGGAAGTTGTACATTAGCCTTCTTTTTTAGGTGTCTACATCTTTACATGGATTTAATCTCAATGTCTATAATTTTGTCTCTCATTTAATCCATCAACTCATATTTTGTGGTTTTATACTTTTGGGATAGTCATACATCATCCTTTAATAAAACCCATGATTGGAGTAGAAGGGAGACATCCTAGTGGATGAGTGGGTGAGTCTGTTGTATGAAAGTTTCTTTTATTTCAATCACTTGATCCATAGCTCTTGTTGAGTGGTTTTATAGTACTGGAGGTTCTTCAACAAGGGTTGATTTGATCTTTTGGTCTGGCTATCATATTGTATAGTTTAGCTGCAGTACAACAAAGTCTAACCTTATGGGTTCAAAAGAATGTTCCCTAGGAGGGGATATTAACTGAGGCCTTCTATATCAGATGATTTCCTCAGAAAGCAAATGTCTTGAGAATACCTTTTCAAAAGATATCCGTTATTTTTCTCTGTTATCATAGTCATATAGGAATATTCTGCAAACTTAATAAGCATGTCTACAACGATAATAGTGTCATAACTGTTAGATTTTGGTGGGTGACTAAAAGTAATTTATTTTTTGAAACCATTAAAATCTGACCAATTCCCCTATTGATGACTTTTGGTAACTCATAAAATTTTATAGCATAATTTGATACACTTGTATTTATATAATTGCCCTCTAGTTGATGCCAATTACCTCTAAAAACCCATAATTAAACGGCAACTATAAGGTTGACCCTCATTCTGTAGAAATCAATTTTATGCACTACTATGAAATTATTATGATGATCAGGTAATCAGCATGATAGAGCTTAAACATGGACAGCCTTAAAAGGAGTGCCTAACTCTATGGAGAGCGCTGATGAAGTCCCAATTTGGTGTACATTAATACCTCTAGATTTATTTAAAGTCACCAATTATTGTAAATTTTCAGCTGTATAAAAATCTCTTTTTGGGATGAACTTGGGGCAACTTTTACATTTGTTTTACATTCTTATACTTGAGACCTTCCCAAATTTTGAGAGAAAATTGCAACCAATTAATCTAGAAAAGTACATTGTTATATAAGTTCTTTGGTCAAATTGAGATGGAAATAAAATTTGCAGAAATTGCTTACTCAAAATATGGCCAGGAGATGTCATAGAGGTCTAAATGCTGACGCATGGCCAGGAAGAAGACCATCAAGAAAATCAAGAAAAGAGGATTATTTATCTAGTAAAATCTATAACCTTCTTTTAATCACTTTTATATGGTTATATCATCAGAGTTTAGTTCCTATCAAGATTGTCAACAAGCTGTTAGGAAAGAGATTTCTATCTTGTACCTTTATCTGCATAGTAGATGTTCCCAATTATATAGTATATATTGTTACAAGAAAACCAGAAGATCAAACTATTTTTAGTTAATCCTTGTGAGCTTTAAAAAAGTCAAAAATCATAAGGCACCTGGCGAAAACTGGGGATACGTTGTCCAAAATTCCTCTTAAATATAGATGTGCAGGATTATAATTATCAAAAAATGATCCTCATATTTAGTAAGTGGTGCTCAAAGAAACTTGTAAACACTCCATGGTATAGACCCACAATATTATACCTAAGGATATTCTTTCAATAGAGATGATGGTAATGATATAGTGATTAGTGTTAAAAAAATCACTGAGTATTTCAATACCACCCGCCAGGACTCTGAGGATGGTACTTCTTACTCCATGGATCTAATCATGGAGGGAGGAAGGCATGTGAATGCATCAGTCCTGAATGAGGTAAATGTGAATGCATAAATAACACGATGAAAACTCTAATAAATTGGGTTTAGGATTGGCACATAAAAACAATCTTTTTAGGTCTGTTTTACTATCTCAAAATTCAGGCACTCAAGTTTTCCTTGCACCTGAAGTACAGTGAGGCAACCGTGGTATTCCTTAACAGACGTCTTACAAACATAAAAGCAACTAATGAGTTCCTAGTTACTTTGTTCAACCTTCAATAAAGCATACTTTGCAAATTCTTGCCAGACAGAGTCTAAAATCATGACAATCTACTGTTTTCTGGGAGAAAAAAATGATTTTCTAATATAATCAACCTAAAGAATTGAATTCCAGTTTTAATGAAGTCCAAAGGGCAAATGTTTCTAATACTGAACATGCAATGAGCACATCAAAGATTAAACATTCTAGAAGAACAACTTAATTTAGGAGTCTTAAAATTGGTCGTGAAAGACTTTACTAACAACGGATTGTCACATAGATGGGTTCAAGAAGTTAATTACCGCTGTCAGACGCTGGAAATCACTTAGATTTCTTGTCATCTCAGACAGAACGCCTCACTGAAAAGGCTACCCCAGGCTAAAGAAATAACTACAACTTGATATCAATGCAAGTTTGCCTGGATGTGTATGTTTGAGATGAGTTGGATGTTTTACATAACATGTTAAATAATTTATTGCTTAGCAGTCTTTTATGATAGAGCTGATGAAAATGCTAATATCAAGGATAAATTTTTGAAGTCTGTTTATTTGTGTCAGGATTGTAAGCCAAAAACTTTGGACTTACTTAAGAAAAGTGGAATTTCTATTTTAAGTATTTGCAACAAATTTTTAAGTAGAAAGTCTGACCAAAGATACTAGAAGCATTATGTCAAACCAAGTTTTATTTAAAAAAGAATGTGACAACCTCATATAAACCCTCAAGGAGAAGAGTTGTCAGCGTTTGGCCAGCCTTGGGGAGGAGAGAATTAAGAAAGCTCCGTTCATTTGGGCAAAGAAAGACTTGGAAAACTATTTAAGGCCTAAAACTAATTGTCAAAATCAAGTAGTTTGGAGCTATATCTTGAAGGTAAATCATTGGGGATCAAGACATATGCATAAAATGACATTTTTAATGTCAATAAATGCCTAAAGTTCTAACATCAATGCCAAACCTAGATATTAATTGATGGGATAGAGGACCAATTTTGGCTGATGATTTTCAGGATATTTGAGTACTAGAAGAAGTGCGACGCCTATTACTAAATATGGCCAAGATGACTTCAAACCTCTATTTTTAACGCTTGATAGGGATAAGAACATATAGTGCTCATTTTGCTTTGATAACTAATAATGAAACAAAATCTTAATTTTTAAAGGATACAAAAAATGACCGCTTGATTGATCCAAAAGTTACCAAAAAAAATACAATCAATGCATGCTTCCCTAGCTTGGGGTGGTGGTGCACCGCCATCTAGCATATTTTGGTCACCGCCAAAGCGCACCCAAACTGGCTCTGATAGCCCTCCCAACGCTACTGGGCGTTATGTCCCTCTCAGGACTTGGCCTACCACCTTGTAAGCTCCCAGGCGGTGCTCCAAAGCCATTGGGTGCTCCCATAGAGCAATTTGCGAACAGCCTCTGAGTCATATATGGAAATCTCTTCCCATACACAAGTGGGGCCATCATCAAGATGACCATGGAAGCTTTTTTAAACCACCAGATATATCAATTTTCGCTATTTCAAGGGCTATTTTGACCTCAGCTTCAGATTTGAGGGAGATGTGTTGGAAGCATCTACGCTGCCAATAATTTTAAAAAAGTCTAATTCCCACCATTTGCTTGTGGCTACCAAATGAGGCCACTTGAGTGGTCCAATTTTCTGGGTTGCCTTCATTTCTCTCCCCTGAATGCCTTTGCAACGAACTGATGGAAGGTTTGGCTGTTTACAGCACAGAATTCATCTTTCATTTTGTGGTTCCCAATGGGGCGGATTAATTTTCAGGTTCTCATACCTTTGAAATTGTCTTAAAATTGCTTTTCCAGCGACAGTGGGATCTGTTGGTTGGCAGGCCAACCAGTATGAAGACTGGTCGGCCCTTGCCATTTTGCCTTAGGCTTGGGGACAGCAGCGTTGGCTGACCTCTTGGTGTATCACCCACGCCAATTAAGGATACCTAGCCTAACGCCCAACCAACAAAATAAATATAAACTTAAATCATTAGGTAGATTAGGCACAGGGAGATCTTTATTGAAAGGGAAGCGCCAGGTATTTATACTATTACAAAAGGGCTACTGCACCCACCGATGACCTATTGGCTCATTGCTGGTTCTTCCAGCCAACCACAATTCCAGCCTTCCACTGTGCTACTCTCTTCCTTAGCGTCAAACCTCTCGCCCCATCCTTCCCAATAACTGATAATTAGTTTTGGCTTCATCCTCAGCCTTCAGTCATCAGTGAGCCGTATAACTTATAACATAAATAAATATTAAACTTAAATTTGTATAAATATATGCTGGAAACATCTTTGGTCGCTTGGGTAACTTGGGACATCTTGGCTTCACACTGACACATGCTTCAACTCATCGCAGTCAATCATTTAGTGAATTTCCTTTCTCTTTCAATGGTTAATTATTATATATAGGCGCTGGAAAAAACCTAGGCTGCCTCAAACCCAAAATCGTTGGGTTCCATCAAAATTACTTATTTAATACTTGGGGCATCCATGGCATTTGTCACCAGTACTCCAAATTAGACAGAAAATTCATAATTAGATGATTGATAATGAATACTTTGGCTTTCCACCAAAATCCTACAATCATCTTCACATGGCAGTTTTCATCAGGATAAGACTCCACCAAACTTGGATTCAAGTCAGCAAAATAATAATTAATTGGTTGTAAACAAATATATTGGATTTTCACCTGAAATTCACACAATCACCCACAATTTTGAAGTCAGTGCCAAACTAGAAATCTACCAAACCTAAAATAATTAATAAATATAACATTAAATAATTTTGAACTAGGTGATTAGCTGGCAATCACACCTGACAAACTGACACTTCTTTTAAATAATTTATTCAGGGAAGTTCAACCAGGGGACAAGCACTTCCAATATAGTGAGAAAACTAATTAAAAGTGACAAATAAAGACACCCCAGAGGGTTCAAGGCCCATCTTGTTGTCTCCAGGGTCACCAAGATTAGGACGGTGGGGAAGGGGAGTTATGCTGGCTTATTCTTGGATGCAGCATGTGTGAAGGAAAGGATCAACTTTTAGGAACCATATGGGGAACCATGTGCTGATTGTCCTTCTGTTATGGGGGGTCATATGTCCAAACATCCATGCTTGGAAATGTTCCAATATATGGCTGTGGAAGCGATTGATGGCTTTTTTGATTGTTGGCACTGCTCCTGTGAACGATTACAGTACCATTGTATGTATCATCCATAGTGCTATTGCTACTATTAGCGCCCTGAGAGATGAGTGGATAGGAGAGTCCATGTTTATAGCGAACATGTTCCTTTTAAGGCTGAATGGATGTCCGTTTTCTTGGCGGAAAAGACGCATGGCCTCTTTTCATACTGCCACTGATGTTGGGCATTGTTCTAAACGGTGGGCTAGGCTTCCATAATGACCACATATTGCACATGAAGTGTGATTGGCGTTTGACCGTTCAGCTGTTTGGTATACTCTCCTCATGCACCTCCATACATATGCTCTTATCCTGGGTTGGAGTAGAGGGTAATGTGTGTATCTCTGTACTCTTCTTTGGGTCTCCAGGTTGTAGGGTATGTCCATATGGTCCAGGTAATCTATCCTGGCTATGGTATTTGGGCTTTTGCTTATTATATTGTCTGTGAATATTTGATCATTGATCTCCTATCTGTGAGTTAGCCTTAGGCGTCCTTGGTGACTGGTTTGTTCATTTTTGTGGTCTGCCATGTCGCTCTTCTCATGGCTAGGAGTATTCATTTGAAATGTGCAGGAGTGCCGTGTGGTCCTGCAGCTGTAGTATGGGATTCTAGATACTTAATTAATGTGCTCAGGTGATCTGGGTTTTCTATTGGAGTGCACTTGTGAAGTTATATCTTGCTGTTCTGGCCCAGTGTGTATATGGAAGATCTGGGCTAGTCACCTGAGCCATCCTGGATCCCAGTATATGGGTTTCTTGCTCTACGTAATTAGTAAGTCCCATGCCTCCATTCCTTCTGGATCCCAATAGGGTTTCAAGGCATACAGGGGGGTTGTGGTTGGATCATAGCTATCCTTGTAATATGGCGTGGACTGTGTTGAAAAAAGATGGTGAGAAAGCGATTGCATGGGCCGTGAACCATATGATTGATAGAATCATAGAGTTGGCTACCAAGACCCTTCCTGTTAGACCTGTTTGGTGTCCATGTAAGGAGGCAATGCATTTTGTTATGTTGTCTAATAGTTGATTTTCCATCATGGAGTTAGTGTAACCTCCTGCTTCCAACCATACTCCCAAGTGACGAACAGGGCCAGCTATTGGCTTGGTGATGAATGGAAATTTCAGTGAGGTCATTGCTAATTTTCGCCTCCTATGTCTGGTCAGAAGTCTTAATGTTGTACTAGCTTGTTGGCCCTGTGTAGATGGCATCCACTGGGTCTGATATTTCCCCAGGAGTAAAATTCCGTTTTCTCAGTGTTAAGTGATGCGTTATTTGTGGCTGAATAGTCTTGTAATATCCTCTCAATTCTCTATGCGTCCTGATTGTTGGATATGCCCACCACACAATCATCAGCGTAGGCCATCATTTTGACTGGTGGTTGGCCCTTGACGTTTCTTTTTGAGCAGTGTTTTTGTATTTTGGATTAGGGGGTCTAGGCTAAAGTTGTAGAGTAGAGGGCTTTTGTGGTCTCCTTGTTTAGTTCTGTCTGTGGGATAACTGGGTTGGTTCTGAAGCCTGCTCCCCTCACAGCCATGGTTGAAGACTCTGTAAACAACATTATCAGTTTATAAATCTATTTGGAAGCTTAAATTTTTTGAAGGCAGGCCCTAAGATAGTTCCAGTTCACCCTGTCATATGCCTTTTGTTGGTCTAAAAAGACAAGTGCTCCAGAGGTTTTGGACTAGCAGACAATTGCAACTGTGTGGATGTTATCCCATATGGATCTTCTTGGAACAAATCCATATTATGATGGGGATATCGCATCAGGTTCAATTTCTTCTAGTCGTTTAGCCATTATTTTTGTGAAAATTTATGTATCTGTGTTGGTTAGGGAAATTGGGCGCCAGTTGGATAGGTCTAGTCTGTCTTTTTTGAATAAAGTGACCATGTAGGCTTCTTTGCCTCCAGGTAGGATGCATGTTTCTATAATACATTTGTTCATTGTAGCTAGAAGAGTGTTAGAGATGTTAGTAAAATATTTTATGTAAAATTTGATAGGGAATCCCATCAGGTCCATGGCATTTCCCTCTTGGTGCACCGCGTACTACTTCCCATAATTCCTCACGTTATTTTAAATTGACTAGATTGTTATTTTAGGGCCGCGGTGTCAATATGTGCGCTTCTAAGGAATTTTTTGATTTTTTCTGGTTTGACCGGCTCAGATTTATACAATTTCATATAAAACCTGTGCACTTTGGTCACTACTTCTTTGGGTGTTTCTGCTATGGATTTGTTTAGTCAACGGACCTGTGTGCAAGCTATCATATTTTTCTTGGTGTGGAATTAGCAGAAAAAGTAGTTCAAACAAGTTTCTCCATCTCTTATGCTTTTGCCTTTATATTGGACTCCAACTCAGCGTTGGCGTTTGTGGATCAGGGTGTTTAGCCAAGCAGAAACCTCCACCCATTTGCGACCCCATCCATGGCTGTATCCTGTTCTTGGTACGTTGTTTTCTAGTTGGTCAATTTCAGCCAATTTGTTCTTGATAATGGCTGAAACTGCCCTGTGTCTCTAGATGATGTATGTTTAATTTGTTGGGTTGTTAATTTTTTGAAGTTTTCCCAGGTGGTTAGTGGGTCTGAGCAAAAGGATGTTTGAAAATCCCTGGTTGAGGATATTTCCTCCATCCAGGATTAGATCATGAGTCAGCTAAATTTTCTGGGCGTATTCTGCACCATCTGGGTGCTTGGGTACTTGGTTCTGCCAGTTTGTAAGACACCAAAACAAGCCAATGGTCAGAAAATTCGATTTTTGTAGTTTTCTTTTTTAAATTTGGTTATGGAAAATTATTGGTGTGAGTATTAGGTCTATCCTTGACATAGAGACATGTGTACCTTTGTTAACATTGGAAATGCCATGTTTTATAGCAGGGGTTGCCTTTTTGGCAGTGGATCATATAGTCCCAGGGTGGCCTTTAGTACGGAGTTCCACTTGCCCTTATGGTATCTCCATTGTGTATGGCCTTCGGCCCATCTCTGGGTTAGTCCAGCAGTTCATGTCGCCCATTATGAAAGTATTTGCTGGTAGATTTAGTTGTGTTAGGGCTTTAAGAAATTCTCTTCAGTATTGTGCACAATTTGGGGTATACACACTGGCTATTGTGTGCACTTCAGTGTGCCATGAGAAGGTTACGGCAAGTATGCAGCCATCCAGGAATAAATTTTTATTTAATAAATTTAAAGTTTTGGTTTGCGCGTATTATCACCCCACAGTAAAGTGACCAAAACAATACTGTTGGGAGGGGCATTTCTTCCCATGCCTCCTCCTCTCCATGTGGACAGTGGGTTTCCTGCACCGCCAAGATATCCACAGGTGGGTTTCATAGGAGACTCAACTTCTTGGCCCAGGATGTTAAGGCCTTGAGTCCCAATATGTTCAGCGTCCCTATCTCTACTGAGACGCCCAATGCGCCGCAGGAGTGGTTAGCAGGGCCTCCTGGCCCTACTCCCTTGCTCACATTGCTCTCCACTGCACCTCTGCTGCGGAGAGCATAACCATGAGTAGGAGTTGAAGTGTATTCTGCGCCTTTCATTGCCGCAGTTTTCACTCCTCTCTTGGCTTTGCTTGGTTTCAAAATGTTATTGCGGTGCAATTGTGGATTTTATTGGCCACATTGTTTTCTTGCACATTCCATTGTTGATTTTCCTTCCTGACTGGGTTAATTTCCACAATTTCTGGGGGTGCATTGAACCCCAATCTTGCTGCATTCTTTTCCAAATTGGGTTCTGCCAAATTTGAACTGGTCATATTGGGTGTATGGTTTTTCATAGGATCTGATTAGTTCATGGACTCGAATTCCTCCATGTCTTCCTTGATCTGCTCCAGCAATATGGTTGATTCCGCTGAGGCCTTTGCCTTGTCTGCAGCCAGCTTATGAGATTGTTTGGCCATTTTTTATTCTTTTGGGGAAATAGGCTCAATTATTTTATATTGCCTGTGTTCTCCCTAGTTGAAAGCTTGTGTAGTATCCGTGATTTTGGCATATTCTGAGTCATCTTCGCCCATTTCCTCTTCACAGAATTCCAATTCTCTCAGGCCTTCTTTTATGGGGCAAGCATGAATCTTGTGCCCAAAGGCCTGACAGTGATTGCAAATGGGGGGTGCACTTTCCACTGTTGCATGGAACAGCTGGGATTTTTCCCATCAATTGTGAAGGATGCGATGTGGGGAATTTTTTAATATCCTCTACTACATCCTGGTTCGATGAAATTATTGCTATTGCCTTCCCCATGTTAAGGGTCAGCATCAGCTAGAATCGTTGCATTTCAAATTCTTTAATTTCTTCATAGGCTTCCAAGCCTTCTTAGATGTCTTTCGACTACTGTGCATGCCAGTGTGGTTGGAAGATAGTCGAAAATTATGAAAATGTCCTTGGATTCAGTCCAACTGATGCATTTGGTCAGGACCAATTGCTGTCCATTGGGAAGGTTGAGCACTACTCTGATCTTCGCTGCTTCATTTGCTTCTTCCGCGATTTTGAACCAAGATCTACCCAACCTCTGCAGATAGTATGGGTTGTTAAGTACACCGTGTGCATAAAAATTTTTGTTGGGCTTCGCCAAACTTTTCCCACATTGTCAGTGTTTCTACGCCCAGAAAAACTTGTATCCCATGTTCCACCAACAACAGTTGTTGCAATTGGGATACTTCCAAATAGCTACAGTATTTTACTAAAAAATTGATGATTCTGCATAAGGTGCCACCTCAAGTTTTTATTTTTGCTGAGATTTTCGTTTGTACCTGTGCGCTTGGTACCTTTGGGTGGTGCAGGTCCAGGTATGCTGCCCTTTACTGCGTTCGCCCAGCTCTTTACCTTATTATTCATACTTAGCTCGCCTAGTGTTGTTTATTAAATTATGCTGTTTGAATTGAATCATATTACTAAAAAGTGATAGTAATTGGAAAGAAAAGTTACTGACTGACACTTCTAATATTATATTATTGAGAGGAATCCATCTAGTTAAGTTTCAGACAGCAATGATCCACCCTTTCCATTGTGACACCCACCTGTAATCCCCTGCACTATGATCAGCTTGGCACCTGATCACCCTTTTGTGGGCATGCATCAAAAATGGCCATGTCATTTTCCTCTTGTGCTTCAAATTAAATCAAACAATGTGCAAGTCCCCCACAGCTTCCACCTCTGCTGCTTCTGCTGCTCCTCCTTCCAGCGTTGGGCTGGCTTCCGCCTCACCCCAATTTTTTGAGTGGGTCGCAATCCTCCCACCCCAACCTCAGCTAATTCTGACACTGCTTCCATAACATCAGCAATTATAATTTAATTTTTTTAAACAATTTGTCATAATTATGGAATCTTGAGTTGATGGCTGAGACAGTTTCAGCAGAGCTTCCATGGTCAAATGTTCACAGCTAATCAGGGACTGCCATTGCACTGATTCTAGTGGCATGCCAACGTAAGCCAAGTTAAATCCATTTGAGTGCCTCAAATGGCTAAACAACAGTGACCAGCCATTTGATGTCAAGCTTGATTTTGCTTTGGAGGAATTTTTAAATCCTACTGATTTGCATCCCTTCCATTTTTGATCTAAAAAAGTTTCTCTTCATATAAAAAAATTATTAAAATGGTGGTAGAAGCAGCAGCTGCTCCCGCTAACACCCTCCTCTGCCAGCATCTCCATGAGGCGATGGAACCCCTTGTTGAGGGTATTCTCATCCCAATTTTCCCCAGGATTTTGATGAGGATGTGAAATAAAAAATTGAGGAGCTTGCTTTTGGAGCAAGCCGCGCTTGCATCAATATGACAAAAGTTCTCTATTTTGCCCATTTGTCCCAGACCAGCCAGTGCATCAATTCATTCAAACTTTCTGTTTTCATCACTTTTGCTGAGCATAAAACTGCTTAATATGTTGTGACAATGAATACCACCAGACTCATTAACAAAGAAAACCTACAATTATACCTCCTTATGCCACATGTTGCTGACGCTCCTACCTCAAAGTTGCCCGCCATTATCTGCCAGCTAAAGTGGGCGCCAGACAAAATTTTCCCAAAGCTTTTTCACCTTCTGATATGACTTCCTATGCTGTTAGCTGAGGTGCTATATTATGAATTTTTATTTAAAATAATCCCTATTTATGGCCCATTTTTGCAAATAAAGATGCGTGGTGGCTCCCCCTTTTTGTTTTTGGGAACCACTAGTGCTAAAAAACTACTCTTGATATTTTACAGAATAAAGGGAAGTAGGCAACACATAAAGGTACTTTTGAGATAGGGTGAAGTTAAAGATAAAGTTAAAGAAAACTGAAATTAGAATTTGTTCTCTACAGGAAAGAATAATATTGAGATAGGAGATATTAGCCTGTAGTATCAACCAGTGGAACACTTCAAGGGCAATATATCCCAAGTTTGTCAGTTGGAGAATCTAAAGATATTAATTATATTTAGTTGGTGGTAAATAACTAAAGTTATTAAAATATTTATGGACCTTGGGCTTAACATAGCATCAAACAATAAATTAATAGTAATAAATGTGAGTCAAGATTTCCCAAAGTAGTTTAAATTGGGCCTCAAGTCAAGGCTTCATCCAAACTATTAAGAATCTTGAAATCCATTATCAATACAATTTAAAAATTGTAAAGCATTTTTATAGGCTCTGATGAGTCTGGAAATTCTTTTAATGTGGGCCTTTATATACCCCCTGACCGCCTTAGAAATATGTTAGCCACTTAAAATGACATCAGAGGACACCCCAGAATAAATTGGTAAAAATTATGATCAGGATGTTGCAAAGGATACTCTGAGGAACCCCTTTTATACCTTTGGAAGTTCTCACTAATGACTGATAAATTACTGAAACCCCATCTAAATGAACTTTCCTATATTTGTACAACTATTAAAAATGATAATACTATCAAATCTGGAGGAGACTAATTTTAAAAGCACAATTAATTGAGATGACCAAAGTAGAAATGTAGCTGCAAGAGCCACAGGAGTCACAGGAACCACAGGAGCCACAGTTAGGCTCAGAACAATAGCCTCACATATATAAACTAGCAAGATTTCCACAGTATAATCTGCGGAAGAAACACAGAAAGTCTGAGAGAATCAGGTAGTTGGTCTCTGCTTACCCTGAAACTAAGATACAAATACATACTTGCTTTATGAGAACATAATTACATGTTATAAACAAATTCCTACTTTAGGCACTTTGAATCTTCCAGATACTATATTTAGATTTATTGCAAGGAAGGCTGACCATGGGACAGACACTTCCAAATTTGACCCAAAAGAGACAAAACTTAGTAACAGGGAAGGCACCCCAGAGAAGTGATGCTATCTCTTGTTGCCAGCGGGAACGACACTTATGGGGAGGGGGAGGGAACATGTGAAGGGGCCGTAGCCACAATTGAACACGTGTGGAGGAAAGGGTCTGATTTTATGAACCAAACTGGGAACCAGGAGGAGACCAGCTGTCAGCGACGCGGTGGGAGATATCTAAACATCCACGCCTGAAAGTGGTCCACCAAATGAGACCAGAATCTGTGGACAGCTTCTGGGAGGGTGGGGGTGGAGCCTGTGATGGCATCCAAGACAATTGTGTGGATAGTCCACATGGCGATTGCAACCACCAGAGCACGGAGGGAGGGTGGAAGGGGGGAGGCCATTGATAAAGCAAACATATCTCTTGTCAGACTGAAGGGATGTGTTTGATCCTGGCCCAGCAGACGTTGAACTTCGCGCTATATCACTTTAGAGGTAGGACACTTCTCCAGGTGGTGGAACAGCGTTCCATACTGGCCACACATGACGCAGGATAAGTGTAAAGCGTTAGAGCGCTCAGCCATATGGTACACCCACCTCAGGCAGCGCCACACATGGGAACGAATTTGAGGCTGCAACAGAGGATGGTGTACGTATTTCCAGATAGTTTTGGGTCTCAATGGAGTAATGGATGTCCATCATGTCCAGGTAGTACACCCTGGATAGGATATGGGGCCGTGTGGGGATCACGCCATCTTGGATGGGTAGCCCCTGTACCTCTTGTGTGAACTGAGGAGAGGGGCGGTCTCTCTGGGCTGTGTGTCCACTAATATGAATTCTCCACTCAGCGCTCCTCATGGAGAGGAGGATTCGTTTGTAGTGGGTTTTAGTCCCATGAGGACTTGTGGCCGATGGGTATGAAGCCAGGTAATTCATCAGAGAGTGAGGGTTCGATGGATTGTTGAGGCCCAAGGCGTGGGAGAAGTTGGAGTGGGCCGCGTGGGACCAGTGTTGGGAGGGGAGCGTAGGGGCGGTGATGGCCGCAATCCAGGTGCCCAGGATCTTGGCAGCATGGGCTTTGAAGTCAAGAAGGCCCATGCCACCATGATGATGAGGGCCAAACATGACCTCTAGCCATACTAATGGTGGGCGGCCTGACCAAAGCCATCCTTGCAGCAGGGCATACAAGGATTTGAAAAAGCTTGGGGAGAAGGGGATGGCGTGGGCTCCAAACCAGACTTTGGAGAGGAGCATAGAGTTGGATAAAACAACCCTGCCAGTAAGGGAAGTAGGGTGGGCTCTGAGGGAGGCGATGCGCTTCGTCACGTTGTCTAAAATATGACTCTCCATTACTGCTGATGCATACCCGCCTGCCTCTACCCACACGCCCAGATGGCGGACCAGCCCTATGGTAGGGCGTGGCATGAAGGGGAGCACCAGTGGGGCGGTGTGGGATGAGCTGGGAGGGCGAGCATGTGTGCGAGCAGACGGGCTGGGCTGGGCACTGGTTGCTGGGGCCCAGCAGGTTTGATACCAACCAAGGAGGATGATTTCGGTTTTGGAGGCGTTCAGTGCAGCATTACTTACCCAAGAATACTCTTGGATGAGAGCTTCAAGTGCGCGTGCATTTTTATTATTAGACACCCCAACCACACAGTCGTCTGAAAACGCCATCATCTTGACTGGGGCTTGACCTGGCACATGGACCCCAGTGAGTTGGGCATTCACGTTTTGAAGTAGTGGGTCAAGGCTGAAGTTGTATAAGAGTGGGCTAAGGGGGTCCCCTTGTCGCAAGCCCCTTTGAGGGCGGACTGCTTCCGTTAGGAAGCCAGGGCCACGTACTGCCATTGTTGCAGATTCTGTGAGCAGCATCACCCAGTTGATGAAGCGAGGGAGTAAGCGGTTATGATGGAGGCAAGCCCTGAGGTATTCCCAGTTTAACTATCATAGGCCTTCTGTTGGTCCAAGAATGCAAGTGCCCCAGAGGCTGTGGACTGGAACGCGTTGGCCACTGAGTGCACGTTGTCCCAAATCGACCTTCTGGGTATGAAACTGAATTGTTCTGGGGAGATGGTGGCAGATGCTACAATCCCTAAATGGTTAGCCATGATTTTTATTAAAATTTTTGTATCCGTGTTAGTTAAAGAAATGGGGTGCCAGTTGGCTAAGTATAGCTTGTCCCCTTTTTTGAAGAGTGTGACAGTGAAGGCCTCTTGTCCTCCTGGCAGGAGGCGCATTTCCAAAAGGCTCTGGTTAAGTGAGGCAAGCAGTAGTGGGGATATATATTTGAAGTACTTTTTATAGAATTCATATGGAATGCCATCTGGGCCTGGGCATTTCCAGTTTGGTGCACCGTGGATGGCTGTCCATAATTTGTTTGGAGTAATCAAATTCATTATTTCTGGGTATCAGGAAATGGTGCGGATATGGGTTTAGTTGAGAAATTCTGCCACTTTGGCTGGCTGAATTGGATTGGATTGGTATAACATGGAGTAATACTTTTGTTTTTTGATTTCCACTTCAGCTGGTGTATCCATGATGAAATCATCCAATCTTCGCACCTGTGTGCAGGCCACGCTCTGGCATGGTGCGAAAATTTTTTAAAGAAGTATGCGGTTTTTGTCACCCTCTGAATGTGTTTAGCCCTGTACTGAACACAAACCCAATGTTTGTGTTGCCTTTCGAGTGCGTTGAGGTGGGTGGCTGCCTCCGCCCACTTCTGGCCCCATGCAGGGCTGTATCCTGCGGCTGGGAATTTGGACTCCAGGTGTGCCAACTCTGCCAGAGTGCGCTAGATGACAGCCGATGTGGCTTGTGAGCATCGGGAGGAGAGGTGGCGAGAGTGGCGGATGGTATCTTCTTTGAAGGCTGCCCATTTGGAGATGGGGTCCGCGTAAAACGGTGTAACACTCTTTTTCTAAAGTTGCTAATTTCACCCAAGTGGAAAATCCTGGCGACGCAAATTTGGGAGGGCGGAGTTTGCACCAATGTGGGGCCTTAGCCACTGTGACAGGTAGGTGGTAGTTTATTGAGACCAGCCAGTGGTCAGAGAATTCGATTTTCATTTTTTGGAAGTGGGAAATGTGGGGTTGAAATTTCGCCAGCGTAAGGATAAGGTCTATGCGGATCATGGGCCTTAGTTGGCCATTGTGGATGTGGGGTTGCATCATGTTTTTGAGCAGCGGGGCTCACTGTGGCAGCACATCCATTAACCCAAGGGTGGTCTTTAGAATGCAAAGTTCTATGTGACCCTGGGGGGCGTGGGAGGAGGAAGGCCAACGGTCCATTAGTGTGTTTAGCCAACAGTTCATATCGCCAACAATGAAAGGGTCTGGGGGTAACGGGAGGGATTTGACCGACAAGAAAAATTCCTGATGTTCTTATGCACAGGTTGGGGCATAGATGTTGACATTAACATGTGCCACGTCAGCCCACAAGAAAGTGACAACAAGGACTCAGCCATTGAGGAAGGATTATAATGATAAAATTTTGAAAAAATTGTTTTTCTGAACTAGCACCCCAAAGTGCTCTGACCAAAAGGATAGGGATGGGAGGAGCATGGTTTTCCAAGCATCCTTGGAACCTTGCAGACAGTGGGACTCCTGGATGGCCAGGATATCCATGGGTAAATTTTTTGTAAAAACTCAGTTTCCTAGCCCAGGACGGCGAGGCCTTGAGTCTGGCAATATTCAACGTCCCTAAAGTGAAGGTTTCCCCATTGCATCTTAGGTGCAAGGGGTGGGCACCCAGGCCCACTAGCCTCCTCTAGATCCCCATGGGCCTTCATGGCAGCGCAGGTGTTTGAAGCAACACTATTGGTAGTTTTGTTGATTTTAGCAGAAAAATTCGCGTTGGTTTTTGCCTTCACTTTTTTGTTTCCCCAATGTCAAACGAATTTTTTGTGGTGCAGATGAGTTCGGTGCACCATTGAGCAGGTTGAAAAAAAAATTTTCAGGTAGGTTGGAGACCAAGTTAGTTTTGACTGGAGCTTGGTTGCAAAGATCAGGTAAAATCAAGTCACCCATTGGATCCTCAGATTGGGTGGCCCAATTGGCATGGGCTTCCCAATCTGATTGGTTGATGGATTTCCAAGTTGCTTCTGCCGCAAAGGTTTCAATGTCCTCCTGGCATTGGGAGTGTGGGATAGTGGTGGTGACTTTGGCCGCTTCCTTGGCCGCGGCCCTGTGGGCCTGCTTGGCCTTCTTCTGCTCTTGTGGGGAAATAGGTTTTACCAGTAGGTAGCAGCCTTGTGCTCCCCACGGGAAAGCCTCTTTGGTGCTTGCAGTTGGTTCATAGTGCACCTCTCCACTGTCCATGGCCGCTGAGGGGTACTCTTGGAATGTGATGCCCTCCTTGGTGGGGCATGCATGTGCCTTATGGCCAAACGCGTCACAGTGGGTGCAGATGGGGGGCGCGCTGTCCACGGTTACTCAGAAAGGGTGGGTGGTATGCCCTTCAATATTGATATATGTGGAGTGCGGGATCTGGGTTAGGTCCTTCGTGATCTTCTCAGTTGGGGTCAGAACTGTGATGGCTTTGCCAGTGCACAGGTGTGGCATCAGCATAAAGCGTTGCACCTCAAAAGATTGTATTTCGCCATAAACGGTGAGACCATCTTTCAGGTGTTGCTCCAAAATGGCACATTTTACTGTAGTAGGCAAAAAGTCAAACATGAGGAAAATTTGGTTTGATTTTGTCCATCTGGTGCGTTTGGTTTTGATGACCCGTTGCCATTTGGGGAGGTCAATCACTACACGCACCACAGCAGCTTCATCTGCTGCCTCCTTGTTTTCAAAACCGAGGTCCAGCCAACCACTTGACATGGAGTGAGGTGCAACATACACCGCGGTCAGGAAAAAAGTGTGCACATCCCCACAAAATTTTTCCCATAGAGCTGTTTGTTGGATAACCAGAAACACACGGACTCCATGTTCCACTGATGAGAGTGGTTGGGAGTGCGGCGTGTTGATGTACTGGTTGCATCGTGCTTGCCAAGTGAAGATTTCTGGGGAAATAGTGACCACCAGTTTTTTAAATTTTTTTCTATTCTGCCAGTTTCTCCGGGGCGTTTTTGAATGTTTGAGGCCGCGGGCCTACCACCTGCTCCTCTTACCTTACTTGCCAAACTGCTCCCTGACATGGGCGCAGACTAATCTCCTCTGTGAGATTATCAAACTAGAATCAGACTTGAATTGAATAAGTTGCAAAAGTGATTGCAATGAGAGAGAAAAGTTCCAGATACTATATTTAAATTTCTATATATTTTTATTTGAAATAGCTTCTTTTACTAAAACTGATTTATTGATGTCTTTATTTATTGCTAATAATGGAAATTATAGAAGAGTTACTGTCAAAGGTTTGTACTTGGCCTGATTTACAAGAAGAGGTTGATATGAGCTCTGGTGTGTCTATAAACAGCCATTGTTAGGAATTATTTAAGATTTCACCATGGGTGACTTTATTAGAAAATTATAGGTAAAATTCTCACGTACATAATAACAAGGCTCCCTTAATTTCCTGGTGATGCACCCTATAGAAAATAAATAACTTATTGTAACTGAATAAACCCTTTCAATCAGCACCCTCTCTGAGTAAGTGGTCTAGTTTGGCAATAACTTTTTTGTGGTGACTAAGTCTAAGGCACAATTGTCCAAAGCTGTTGTGCTTTTAAGATAATATCAGTTCTTATATTTAACAAATAACTCATTTATACTTATTCACATTGTGAGATACTCTTTCTTCATGTTTTGGACGTCTTGAGCACTCCTGAACTCTATTATAAGGATTCTTTCAAAATCAGCCCAAGTATGGTGGGGTCAAAGAGTGGTCTCAGGCACCTCCTGTACCTCTCTGCTCATAAACTACAAAACATGTTGGGCCTTATGTTTCACTTTCTTATCCATGCTATTCTTATAGAAGCTGAAGGAATCCGTTTATAGTTTCCTCTACAAAATGAACTTAGTCTTGATTATGGTCTAAAGTTGAGATCCTATTTGCGTTCATTTTTGGAGTGCAGGTTATATAACCAGTGCTGAGGTATAGGTACTAAATGTAAATCTCCTAAACTGTGTAAAAGTCAATAGTGCAGATGACACTATACATGCTTGTTATTATTCTCAGTTCCTCAAGCTTTCAAAATGGTCTTCAAGGTATTCACATTTGCTATTGATCACGGTTAAACTTTGGATGGTATCATCATTAACTTTTTAAAAAAAGTTAAGTTCACCCATCAAGGACACCTCCCTGATTTGTGCTGCTTCTGCTAGTGTTCTAACTCTTTACATTTCACTCTCCAGAAGAGATATTTGTTTCTTCTATTCATCAATCTCTATAATCAAACCTCCAAACATATATTCTCGAACATCATCTCCATAGTAAACTTCTATAATAGCTATCTTCAGCTCTCCACAATCATATAACGGCGCCCCCTTTAGTGAGCATCACTTACTCTCAGGTGACCCTTTATCACATATGATACTGATGGAAAGGTGTGTGCACTTTAACAATTCAAATTATCTGTTCACAGCTCATAGTCAGTCCTTTGGGAAGCTCTATTTTTTGATTTTTGTGAGGTTTTTACTCATATTTCAAGAGGTTTCAACCTTCTTAGAAACTTAAATAAATCTTACCATTTATCTTAAAGAACAGTGGGACTACTTTCAACCTTTACTTGACAACTAAGCTTAGTTTAAGCCTTTAACTAAAACTCTGCCATGATTTATACAGCTGTTATCAAATCTGAAACTGAGATAAACATTTTAAAGCAGATTATGTGAGATAAAAAGTCTTTTATTAAAATATAAAAAAATATAAAGTACAAAAATGGTATATTGGCTTGTCTAATATATTTGGAAATAAATAAACCTTTTAATTGCATTTTCTTTGGTAATTTTTGTGCTTTAATCTTGGTTTCAGGGGTTTCATATTTCATATCCCTGATTCTGTTAGATCTTCTTATTTGAATCAAAAAAATTAATGTGGGAACCATATATTTTTTATTGTTGTTGCTTGATGTTCTGGTACTGCACGTGAATCTTGATTTCTGTGGATCTCCAGGTACCAATATCTGCTTCTTGAAAATCAGTTTCTCTCCCAAGTTAATAATATCCTTATCAGGACCCAGGGGAGCAACTCCTAACTGGCCCATTACTAAATCAGGGCCCCAAAGCCCCAGCGAGCTTTGAGGCCTTCAAGGCCAAGGTAAGCTAAAATAGGAAAAGATATTGAAAGAAAAGGTAGTTCTATTAGAATAATCCATGAGGTATTTATATGCCCTTGAGGCTAAAGGTGGTATTGGGAAGGAAAGGATTTGGGAAAGTCAGGTAAGGAAAATATTGGCATTGGTTTCCAATCAATATAAAATTATTACAAAGGGTAGTGAAAACATCCTCAGCATAATTTTCTGGTGAATCCCAAAAGAGTTATTTGATTGGGGGCTGGCATCAAGATATGATTCTCCGCAACCCAATTGATTGCTCAACATCCTCAGCATTAGTTGCTGGTGTCAAATAAAATTATAATTAAATATTATTATGCCAATCCCTAATACTTTGGATTGGGCTCAACCCAAGTTGATGGGGAGCCTAATATAGCATCTTCCTATATGAAAGTTGCACACCCTAGCTGGGGCTTCCCCCAATAAAGGGATAATCTCAAAAATCCTGATCATGTAACAGCAACGTAAAAAGGGAACTAGTTTAAAGTGTATTATTGTTAAATCAGCCATCATTGTCAGGTTATATTGAGGTAGGCCATCATTAGCAGCTATTTGATTATATCAGTTGCCTGAGGGTATAAAAAAGAATTTGTTATAATTTTCACTGGCCATCAAATTATTTTTGTTAGTGGCTTTATTAATGCTTAGCTCATCTCTGGTGGCCAGATAATTATCATCTGCTATAAAATAGACTAGTTTGTTCATTTTTAAAAGCTTTCTTTTACAAGGTGAGGAATTAACCATTTAAAGATGAGCTTTCTCAACAAACTGCTTAAGTTCAGATTATTAGCCAAATACTTATTATTCTTGCTTATTCAGTATTAAGACTTTTATATTATAGCTTAAAACATGCCACTATTCTACTGGGCTTACTATATACTTAGCAACGATATAAATGTTAGTATAGCACTTTATGATATAGTTTAGCCTATAGATTAAGATGCATATATTAGTCTTCAATTTCATATATAGATATAAAAAGTTTGATCAGTTGCATTGAGTAAAAGTTTTTCTACATATCATAATTTCCTATAAAATAATTTATATATGACTTAATTTTATTAGACAGATGCAGTCAGTCTATTAAAGATATTTTTGTACTTGAAAATGAAACTTATAACTTCATTTTAGTATCAAAGATCGTTCTGATAATTGTTTCTTAATGATTTACTATATAAGTTTTTTCTCTCCATTCAAACCCACTTTTTTAAGTGTTATTAATGGTAGTTTACTACTCCATTTTTCCCTGAGACAGCTCCACATATGTTTTTTCCCCACCGCCTTCTTCTCCCATCTGGAGCAGTGGCAAAACTCCTCCAAGCGTTATTTGCCAAAGGGCAAACCTTTGCAGCTTGAATCAGCCAGTCCACCAATTTTTTGGCTGGTTCATTCCCCATAAGATCTCAATTTGCACTTTGTAAAGGTCAATCTGACTTTTTCCACCCTAGTGCCCTCCTGCACTCCAACCTTTACTTTGCCTTTGCATTGACTATGAGCACATGTCCCCATACACTAACAAGGCAATTTATAAACTTTCCTCTGCTGCCTTCACATTAACAGGGTTTATATGGAGCTTTGCCCTTTTGGGCTACTTTATATTGTGTTCTCCTCCAAAGAAGACGCATATGTGGCTGCAGCTATCAATCAATTTTTAAGAAAACTCACATCACTACAGCTTTTACATGCCTTGCTACCAATACTACAATGGTGCAATTTTTGTGAGCCTACTTGTGCATCTTTCCGCCCAGCTTTTGCATGTGATGTTAATGTCAGGGCTTTTGACCTATGGGACCTATCCCATACTCCACTTCACTGTACCTACCAGTGCAGAGCGTCTTGCTGCCCCTCACGCCACATCTAATTTCAACCACTCGCCACCCACATATTGCATAGCAGATCTTATTGTATGCTCACCTGGCTGTGGATAGATCATTGTTTTAGGCTAAAGTTGAAAAAGGTTGATATGTTTGTATCATCTGCTTTGCCTTAGACTATAACAAGAAAACCTGCCCCATACCACTGAAACCAAATCTACTCCTTCTCTGAGGATGCACTAGTTGCTTCTTAATGGGGCAATTTGCTGCCCTCTTCAATACTAAGCTCAAAATTGCTCGGCCAGCGCAAAACTACTGCTCTGAAAGCTCCATTTTGTCATTGGGTCTGAACAAATATCTGGATAGCATAATTTTATACATTATAATTTAATGATGGAGCTATTATATATAAATAGTGAATTCAAGTGATTTGTAGTTAGTATGCCGCAAATCTCTATACTTTATAATTAGTAGCATAAAGTATTAACCTCTATTCAGAGGATTCCTAATACCCTTCTGGCACAATCCTCATCCCTTATATCTATCAGCTTCCAAAGCTGTGGCCTTGATATTATTATCACTTCCAATTCAGTTTGATATAAACTTCACGTCACCCCCATTCTCATGTAAAATATTGGCAATAGGTCAATTTAGTTATTACTAAGTTTATCCGCCAGTAATTTAATAAGTCAGCGGATATCTGTTTTTGAGATAGATACTCTAAGCTCTAGTTTACAGTTATTTGGCTTAATTCAAAAAGCTCATTTTAGCCTAACAATATAGGGATCCTTGGTACTGATAGAAGCACCAATGATTACACATATACTGAGCATATCTGAGGAGGAGTGTCAATGGCAATGGGATAATTTTCCAGGAGTAAGCTATGAGAGCCTACTAGAAATAATTATTTGTAAGAACCTGTGAGCCTCTGATATATCTAGTACTACAGAATACTTACTTTGGTTATTAAATAAAGGCCCTTTTTTATATACGTTTTGATAAGTTTTGGTTAAAGTTTACTGTCTCAAGCAGTTTTTGTTGTTAGATATATAAACTGTGCTCTGAAAATACAGCGCCGCTGCATCAAATTTCACACTACAGCCACTCTCAGCACCAAAAGATGCACCAGCCATTAAAGGTCAGTCATAGACTACTATGCCCACCAAAGTGCCATCTCATTTTCTCACCCATACTCAACTTCCCGCCATTGCCCTCATTATGATCAACTATAACCTATGGGAATTATTAAATGAGGTTATTTTATTGGGTGAAATTGTTCTGCCCTCTCCTGATAGATTTAACTTAATTCAATTTTCAAACTCTGACTTTGATGAACATCCCAAACCCAGTTAGTATATTGCAAAGACAAATGCTGTACAATTCCTTGGTGATTATCAGCTTGCCTTTGCAGCAACTTTCTCCCCCAAATATATTCCCTTCCATGATGCTAACTATAATATGTCTCTGTCATAGACCCAGATTTTAAAATTAGACTGGGCTCAATCAGAGTTTGTGAGCACCCAATGGAAAGCCCATAATGCTATGGGCACAGCAGTCCAAACGGCTTGTATGAGCGGGGTTCTAGTGGGAATGTTAGGAAAGCAAAATTCCAACACTGTGCTAAAAGCCCCAAAAAACCAAATTGTTGCAATGGGGAAACTGTAAATCTTGCAAAAGCAACCCCCAAGGGCAGGGGAGGTAGAGAGGAAAACATCTTCCTCCAAGGTTCACAAATGCAGTCCTCTGGGTTTGAAGAGATGAAGTCGCAGGTCAACAAGGCAAATCAGGGTCTTTCTCACAATCAGCGGTTGGATCAGAATGGAAAGAGGGCCCATGCAGAGTGTCAGGGCTGAGCTCTACATGAACGGGGTACTCCAGCCTCCTCAGGCAAGCAAGATCTTTAGCAAGCGGATCAGATGGGGGCCCTGACTCCATAAATGACGGAACAGAGGCGATCTGGTGCTGCCACACTTGGAGAGCGGCTTTGGGGATCCAACAGTGGAGCAGAAAGCTGTATTTGTGCCAAACAGTATGCAATAATGGCCGGCAATGCAATTTCCTCATCCAGAGCAAACTGATTTACTATATTTATGATGTGCTGCCAGGTGGCAGGTTTAAAGACTGAATAGTACAGGCAACAAGCATTGGAAGGAGAATCAGGGCAATGGCGCACTTCACCAGATTGATTTGCGGTATTTAATATATAAAAATAGAATGGATGGGGGCTGTGACAAGCTTAATGAGGGTAGCAAGGTTTATTTTTTGCAAATTCAAAGAGAGTAAGAAATGAAATGACAACAGTTCTTGCGCAGTGCTGTTACCTTAAAATTTGGAAAAATTGCTTTAGGGAGGTGTTACAGAATTGGTCATTTGGGTATTGGCGGTGGGATCTGGTTGGCTGGTGGGGAGGGGGGTGGGGGGGGTGCTCAAGAGCCTGGAAAAAAATAAAAAAACTTTTATAAATTTTTTCACATTTTTGGGTCCAAGCCAAGTTGACAGTGCCAGTATATGACCTAACTAACTGAGTCAGTCTGCCAATACAATCTGAACTGCCCAGACTGTACCAGAGGGTTGAGGCAGCTGGACTGGGTCATTTGATGATCAGTTCAAAACCCAAATTGTTCTTTAATTTTATTTTCTGCGCTGGCAGTCTGGGCTGTCTTTCTCAGCCCAGAATTTGCAGACTAGGCCTTGAGGTTGCACAAGAAGTTTTTCAAAATTTTGGCAAGAATTACCAGGGGAGTGGGGAGTCCCAGGGGGCCTTACTGAGGCCCCAGGCTTGCACAACCTCTATGCACACCCCCTATCAACCCTAACAGGGTAGATGAGGGGGAAGAGGTGGGAACAGAGCATCCTTGGGGGGAAAATCAGTCACTTAGCACTTGACTACCATGTGCATCAAGTCACTCAACTGTGAAAGGGGGTCCACTAGGGCCTTGGGACGCATTTTTGTCCTAAAGGGGCACTGTTCCATATCCAGGTGCAGAGGCTGGCCTCCAAGTCTTACAGGCTCTGTGCTGGAAAATGGTTTGCCCATGGTCAAGTTTCCCCTCAGAATTTCCCCACATCTCCAAAACTGAAATAACATGGCTAGATAAAATGACCCATAAGGATGTAATGCTAATTTGAACTGTTCATTTTTCACCTAAAATTATAAGTTTACCTCTAAACAGCCGCAATAGTGCCCTATATAATCAGAGACACATATCTGAAGAGCACCACCTCACTAGTTACCTTGAGGCCCTCATAATGGCCCAAACTTGCTCAGTCAACCTTCTTTTTACATGTCTAGCACCTCAATCTGCAGATGCCCTCCTGCTTTTGCTTTTTTGTCATAGTCAGACGCAGCATAAGTTTAGGTACCAAACCACCCCCCAGTCCCACCTCCCCTATGGTTTGTTAGCAGCTAGCTGCTTACCCACCTGATTTGATATTTTTGTTTGTTTGTTTTGAAACACTCTATAGTCATTTCAGTTTGGTAAGGTTTTATTATCTTATTTTGCTCTGAGCATTTGGTAAGTCTGTCCCAGGTTGACTTACCCTAGATAAAGAAATCTACTATCTAATATCAACTTTGTTGCAGTGGGTTGATCAAACATCAGATTAAGCAATATTTATTTTAATAAGTGTTTAAAACAAGTATTTAACATAAGTTTTGATCCATTATTATAAATCCTCAGTGCATGGCCCACTTCTTCATAGGGAGTCGCCAAAGTTTTATTTGGTTACTTTTGGTGCTTAGCCTCAGCAATTGATTTATATAAAGCTAAAGGTTGGTTTGAATCCTTAAACCCTGCTGGCGTTCTTATTCCGCTACTAGCAGACTCAATTCTACTAACCTCTCATATCCCTCATGCTGCTGTAAAATATTTGACAGAGAAATTTATATTATAGTATGGCCATTCAACAGTGTCTCAATTGCTTTAGTTGATTGCAACTATAATAGAACTACTCCAAGCTTTGATGATTCTCTCCCTAACCCTCATTTGTATACTTACTCCTCTAATCTATCATTTTTAGTGCAACTTAGTAAATAGTAAACACATCAATAGAAACACTAGTGAAAGAAGTGTTCTTGGTGGAGCTCTAATGGTAAGGGATCCTTTTTGTCCTACATCACTGAAAGCAAACTTCAGCAAATTCAGACCCTTCAGTGAGCCCTGAAGCCCATGTCAGTATTTAATACTACACCATGCTTCAGTTTAATTATAAAATAAAAATCTCTGTCACTGGACAAGGTCACTTTTGTTACTTTGGCCAGGTCACTTTCTTATTACAGCGTCTGGTAGTTTTATTAGTAAATACCTGTGCACCCATATTTGATGCTTAACACCAATTTCAACAAACTTACATTAAGATAAGGATGTTAGGTTTATACTTCAGAGTATGGGCTTATTCAGAGCTACAATTTTTTACTCTGATAGCAATATGTCAATAAGCTATTTTTGACATCACGTTATAAAGAAACTGTACTCTATATTCAGAAGTAATACCCAAATAAACATTTGACCATTATTAAGCTATAATAACATCTTAATACACCACAAATACCTATTAAGTGAACCTAATGATGGATTATTTTTATCAAAGGTAATATTGATAAATGTGAGGTAAGTCTAAAATTATACTTTGAGGAGTAGAATGATGTTGCTTACAAACTATCTGAACCAAACCTAGCTCTTGCCTCATAAAGTTTTCATATAAAATATCTAAAACTCATAAAAGATAATTATCATTAAAATAAACTACTTCTTTTTGCTAAATAGAGGTAAATTTGAGCGTAGATATTTAGCACACTTCATCCAAAAAAATGGTGAAAGCTTGCTACCCAATTATATTAATCAAGTTTAACCTTTATTGACAATATGTTTATATGATATATTGGCAATAGTTTTAACATGAACATCTGAAACTAATTTTTGTTTGATATTTAACCTTATTGAATGAGCACTTACTTATTAAGTGAGATACATCATCGTAGCTGAAACTTACAAGAAGTCATAATATTTATATGGCAGGGCAAAATTTGTTGCAATTTGGTCTGACCAAACAATCCATTATTCTAATTTGTTTAGATCAGTATTTTAGATAAAGGCTTTGATTCCTCAGGCCTTGATACCAACATCAATATGTTAAATTAATTTATGATAGGTTGATATAATGATAATATCAATTCATTGAATTAAGTATACCAGATTAACTTGCCCATGTGCCTATACCTTTATATGTAGCTGAATAGCTACTGAGGGTCAAATCTTTACAAAACCCACTGGCAGTATCCCTCAAATCACTTGCTATTGATTTATAAGGCTTTATGGCTTCATAAATTGAATCCCTTTTTATATTATTCTATTTTCTCTCTTGCCCCACTGGCGTAAAAAATAATCGTTAAGGAGTTTATCCCCAAAATTCCAAACCAGTGATCTCTACCGCTTTTTTTAATACTAGATGGTCCCAACCCGAGGGGGATTCATCGATGTTCTACCACTTTTTTTTAGTACTAGATGGATGTTCTACCACTTTCCATAATAATTATGCACTGCTTGGTACTCTACTGTGTAGATTATTATGGAATGAAAAATTAAGGGGATCTTTTCTTTCGATTAGTTAGTACAGCTGTTAAAATAAAAACTAATGATAAATTATCTATAATCTTATTTTAAGGTCACCGCCCTCATACAGTTTCCTTTAGTTTATCAGAAAGTATCTGACCTGTGCAGTTGTACGTCGACGCCCAAGAGCCGAAAGCAACAACTATGCATCGGAAAAGATAGTGACGGTTCAATTGGTCTAGTGTTAAGCTTATATTAAGAGAATTTTGCCGATATTGCTGAAATATGTATCTAAGTAATATTTTTTTATTCGAGGTGGGCCGACCTGGGGACGATACCGCACCGATTGAGGGGAAATCGAATGTATGGGAAAGGAGGATAAAATCCGGAAAACCTCCATGCACAGCGTATGATAGGCCAGGAACTCCATGGACCGCCTTTGCTATTCGCTATCTCGGTTCGGGGCATTGGTGCGCAACGCCAACAGTCATAGTCGTCCCCTACCCAAAGTTCCTCTACCGGAATCGAGCTCGGGGAGGCAGCGGTAGAGGTCCCTATGTATCTAAATAATAATTATTTTGAAAAGGTGCTTTTTTAAAAGAGATTGCCATTAGATTTAGCAAATCAAGCAGAGCTTGCATATCTAAAGCTTTTGCAGAGCTCAACCTTATAAATCTGTTGATAAAGAGCAACATAAAGCCCTTACTTAAGACGCACCCCATCTAAATGGCTTTGCCAGTACCTAAAGCCTACTCCAAATTTTATCATCTATGGCTTTCAGGATGTAACTTATAATGCTTTGTTACTGATCTTACACCTTCCTTCATATCAAATTAAGCCTTTTAATTTACAACTAGTTGAAGATCAAGTTTTAATTATTGATATTTGATAGGTATACTTGTCCTCAGGATAGTCTACTCTATTTAAAATTTAATAAAGCAAAAAATCGAAATCAGATGTAGGTATGTTAACTTTTAGAATAGTTCAGTGCCATATATAGAATGAAAAGTAAAAATTTCAAGTTTGGATGCACTAGGTAAACTAAGCAATATCTCAAAATTTTGTTTATTGAAAATTAGATGGATCAAAAATTCAACTACCACTTTTTGAACTCACTGGTCTGAGATGCGAGTGAGTTGGTCGAGTTCAACGTAGTCAATCAAGCTAGAGTAAAGGCTATTCTCGAAGACGGCTTTACAAAGTTGGTGAGGGAGAGTGGCAGTAAACCCTTTGAGGATGTCAGGATAGAAATGAGTGATTTTGCCCCCTCTGAGGTTGATTAGTTTATACAGAAGCTTTAAAATGCTAAGCAATTTGGATATTGGAATGGTATCCTTGAAGACGACGATGTAACTTGGGTTGGGATTGATGCTAGTGCAAACGTCCACCAGGTCTTTAGACGTGGTGAGTCCAGTTGGGGTACTGAGAGTCTTGTCCACCATGTCTTTAGACGCGGTGAGTCCAGTTGGGGTACTAAGAGACAAGGCGAGTAGGCTGCAGAGCGAAACGGCGATGGTGTAAATTTTCATTTTGAACTGATGAGAGTTAATCTCATTTCGACTTGGGTTATATACTATTTCGGTGCTTTTACAATCAAGTACCGATTTATCAATTTAAAACTTTTAAGCGCCATCTGTTAAGACTTACAGACTTTATTCTAAACAACATTGAAGTGAACCAAGTTATTGAATATAGCGATGTCAATATTGATGCAGTGTGTCTCAAACCAAAAACTCGATGAGCCAATTTTAATTGCTCGTAAATAAACTAAAACGTCAACGCTAAATAAACATCATCAGAATACGCCTCATCAACTTTCTGAGCAGAATTGTGCTAACCCTTAAAACTATGCTTATTCAGTTAAAATTAAAAAGTTTTAGCTTAATATGGTTAAAGCTTTATGTTGGTCTCTTAACTTATAACTTAAATCTTCGACATAGGTCCAAATGATTTTCTAGTGTAATTGTGGGCAGTTGCTAATTAAGCCCAGTTGACAAACCTTATTGATTCAGCTGGGCTAATAAGATAATCTAGTTAAACGTCATTCTGTGCCTTTGAGCAAGTTATCTGATTATAAGTTTCAGAAGCTATGCTAACCCAGATTGGATCTTTGGACAAAATTAGCTGGTAACAGTGGGTCAACCGTACTTTATTAATTGGACATAATTTAACCAAGCTGTTAATTATGAAGTATCCTCTCGCTCAAATCTTAAAATACCCCAAAATAAAAGGCAAAACTATAAATAATGACTATTTCAAACTCCCCACCTAAGCTTGATGCTTTTAATAAAGTAAAACTTATTCAATTTACTTCATGCATCGGCTCAAAATAACCGAGCTGATGACGCCAAACTTAACTAAAAAGGAAAGTTTATTGTGAGACGGAAATGAGAAAATAAAAAGCCGAATAAATCGGAAGATGATCTACGACTAAAAAGTGAATAACTCAAATAGTTAGTAAACGACAACCATCTAAATCAGGGGTTCTTAACTAGGGGCCCGTGGAAAGATTTCAAGGGGTCATTGGACCCCTGGTTAAGAACCCCTGCTCTACATAAATTCATTAACTCAACTTATCAGGTAAAAAATAGATAAACTAAAAGCTCCAGTTCAATCATTTCAAGGCTGAGCAACACGATTAAAAAGTGGTTGCCAAGACCAATTAACTATACCCGATATGGCTAAAAAAGGTGAGGCGGTTAAATATTTGATCCCTACCCCTCAGTCTAATTTCATACTTTGTTTATAAACGCAGTAAATTTCAAGGTTAGGACTTTTAACTCGGCTAATTGCTTAACTGGTTAATGGTATATGTTTAACAAATAGTTCCCTTGTTTTATAGTTTATTTGAGATAGGAGGACCATGAGACCAACACTACCGAAAATTCCTTGCCTTATAATAATGTACAAATACTTATCAGAAGCTAACCCTAATACAGATGCTAAATCCAAATCTTATTTTATTTATTTAAGGTGGGGCAACCTGGGGATGATACCGCACCAATTAATGGAGAAAATGGGGAATCAAAATCAATAGGAAAGAAGGATAAATCCCAGTAAAGCTCTACGCACAGTATTCTGATAGGCTGGGAAAACTTGGAACCGCCTTGTTATTTGCTATCTCAGTTTGGGACATTGGTGCGCAACATCAGCAGTCATAAATCGCCCCTTACCCAAAGTTCATCTACTGAGATAGAACTCGAGAAACAGTGGCCATTGAGTCTATACTCTACCAAAAAACCCCTCCCATGCTATATCAAAGCTTTTTTAGCTTTAGGTGGTCCCAATGCTATATCAAATCTTATACTCTTAATATTAACCCTTTCAGTCATTTTCAAAAAAATCATCCGTTTTTTGTTTTTTTTCTATGTTTGTTCGCGCATAACTCTGAAAATACTGGACCGATTTGGATGATCATCTTCTCCAAAAATTGAGGATGCTCCAACTTAGGTCCCGTTTTACTTTTGTAAGTATTGGACAAGTATATGCCCATTAATTTAGTAAATATATCAAAATGGGCTCGGAAGCGTTGGGTATTTGTGGGACTAATACAACTCCGGATAAACTCTTTTCCGGCATCGGTGAAGCGATAGCTTCGTTGCACATTTGATATGTCCTATGGCTGGGGGGTATGTTCAAAATTCAGTCAGTATGAGCTCATAGCGGGACGAGCTTAAA
>JAKSZP010013817.1:0-42336 GCA_022478985.1 Massospora cicadina
TTAACTTTTATTATTATAAGATTAGCACTTCTTTACTAAATAACCATAAGGAACTTGTAACCCTTCTTATTGTTTGGTCCCTTCTTTCCTATCTTATGCAAGCAGAGTTCTTAATAGTAATCTACCTGTTTGGAACCAGAATCTAAACTTTAAATGATAAACTATGAACTAAGAAAAGTTACTGATCATAAATATTATACTATACCCTTTGCTCTGGTTTTTTAGTGATTGGTAAGACAAAAAAATAATTATGCTAAGTATATATATATGTACTAGTGATAGTATCAATTCACAAGTCTTTTCTTATACATAGTGAAAATTTTAAATAGATACTTACACACATATATTAAGTAGCGAAATTAAGATTTTGCTTGAATATTGATAGATAAACAGATATAAAAAAGTATAACATTGACTTTAGAACCTTAAGTTTAATACTGAGAGGTATAGACTTTACCTATACATAGATATTACAAGTTAATATATAATTGACAAGTCAAGCTATAAGAAATACCAAAGAGTTTATCTAATATATAATCTAAAAGAGAACAATCTATAAATTTTTGTATACGAAATAATAAAGTAGACTAATTAAATAGCAGGGATAATAATGGAGTTTATAATATAAGAGAAAGCTAAAGAACCATCGTCTGAAGCTATAATTAGTACATATTTACCTTTGATCTGATTAATGGGAGTATCTTTATCAAATACTATGAAAGTAGAGTATTTTCTAGTACAGTCTACACCGCTTAATGCAGATCACCAAGGAATGTATCACTTATGTCAAGTGAGGCATGACTGTACATAATGATTTTTATCTATATAGAATTAGTTTAAACCGGGTGTAGTTGTGCATACCTATAACTGCAAGCTAAGGTGGAGTACAGTCAAACCCGTTTAACTCAAGGGATATGTTCCTCATTTTGCATTAACTGGGGTAAGACTGAGCATTATTAAATATGAGCCAAAAAGATTCATTTCCATTAGGCATGTTATAATATCAGCGGAGTTGCTAAGATATGCTTTGAGGGTTTTTGCACAGGGTTTGGCCCACTGAGCAATAGGACCAATGATATGATGATCTTTGACCTTCAAAACAACAAATTAAACTAACAAAATAATATGGAGCTTTTGCTCCCACTATACTCTTTATTTAATACTTAACACAGAGTATCCTCGCTGTTTTGCTCTTCTCAACTTATTAACAACCTCCTCCTCTTAATCATCTCATCTCATCTATATTGTAGTGACTTCAGTTGCTACCACTTTTATGGCTTAGTAATTTGATTCACCATATCTCCTTGGTTCCATCAATTCTTCATTTGTTAATTTCACAATCGCCTAATTTGAGGCGATTCCCCAAAAACCCAATATTACCTTACTTTGAGGCGCTTGAATAATTGTTACTTATAGTAAGCTTGGTGGATCCAATCCATTCCGCCATCAAAATATAGGGCTTATCATCCAGTCATATCAGAATCGCAACATTTCCCCCCCCCCTTTGACTGGCTTCAAATGGCCCAATCCAGATACTGGCCAACTTGTGTTTCTGGCTGAACCCATGTTGTTTATGGAAGAGAACCATATTGCTTTCCTTGAACTGCATCAACCCGCTATGATGTACCTAATTGGCAGCCTGATTCCTGATCTTCTTGGCTTGGCTGAAGGGATATGCTTCAGTTTGAAATTTGATCAGAGTGTTTACCAGGTTAGTCAAATAGTGGTGGGGTTCCACTCTGCCAGTGTCTTCCACACATGAATAAAGTAATGCCGGAAGAGCCAGGTTGTTAGCCATATAGTAGTTGGAAGGGACTCTTCCCCGTGGCAGAATGGTAACTGATGTTATAGGTGAACATGGCAGTGGAAAGGAGGGAGGTCCAATTGGAAGGTCAATCCATTACTAATTTTTGTAGGATATTCACCAGAGTCCCATTCACCCGTTTGACCATTCTATTAGATTTGGGGTGATATGAGTTCATTAGAACCCTGCGGATACCCATAAGCTCATTCAGTTTGGGGAGGATGTGTGAGGTGAAGTTCATTCCATTATCAGTGAGAATAAACTGAGGACATCCGTGTTGCTGAATAATGCACTCTATCATGAACTTGGCCACTGTAACAGCCCCCAAATCTCATATTACCCTTGCTTTGACCCACCAGGTCAATTGGTCAATAGCCACAAGAATGTACTTACACCGGTTAGCTCCTGTTGGCAAAGGACCAACAACATCAAGGGAAACTGTGTGCCAAGCGAAATGTGGTTTCACTACCCAGTATGAAGTATTATGGCGGAATGGCTTCTCCACTTGGGGCTGATGATAACAGGAATTAGTTTTGAGCACATTGAAACTCATGCTTCCCAGTAGTACTGAGAGCGCAACAACTCCACTATCTTACACACCCCACCATGTCCGACTGCCTTGTGCGCGTTCATAATGATTCCCAGTCATGCTGAGGGTCACAGAAGATTTACCATGGAATCGCCATTTTGCTTGTACAGTTCACCATTCCATTAAAAGGTATTTGTTCACATCTTGTTTAATGCTTTGATCACTTGGGGTGGTTCATTATCATATTTTCCGCTGAGCATCTTATCATACATCATGTCACTGAGGTCCGCTGTCATCACAACAGTCAGCAATCAAGATAAACAGTCAGCTTTTTGATGCTTTACCCCTGGACAATGAAGGATCTCAAATTCATAAGCCTGCAGCTTAAGAGCCCATCAAACCAAACGGCCTTCAGGTTCTTTGAGGTTCTGCAACCAGCGTAATGATGTGTGGTCTGTTATGACTTTAAAACTTTACCCCATGCAGATAGACCCTGAATTGCATATACATGTAGATCACTGCTAAGCACTCTCGCTCAGTCACAGTATAATTACATTAATGGCTATTCAGGCTTTGGCTGCAGTACACCATTGGGTGCTCCTCCCCTTCATCATCTTTTTGTGACAAAATTGCCCACACAGCGGAAAGAGATGCATCCATCTGTACAATAAATTCCTTCTCAAAATTTATGTAGTGTAACATGGGCGCACTAATTAGCGCCGTTCACAGGATATCAAAGGCGCATTGGCGCCATTCTGTTCATTCAAACAGGGCATCCTTCTTTAGCAGCTCAAACAGTGGACCTCTGATACAACAGAAATTGGGTATGAAGCGTCAGTAATAACCCACCATCCCCAAAAACACCTGAATGTCCCGCTTACTAGCTGGCTTAGTCATCTTCTGAATAGCTTCCACCTTGGCTGGTTGGGGTCTCAGCCCAGTCACATCCACCACAAAACCTAGGTACTCTAACTGATCCTTAAAGAAGTGACATTTCTGGGGCTTGATATTGATATTGGCCTCAGCCAGTCGGCAAAATATTTTTTCCAGATGGGTAAGGTGCTCAGTGAATGTGTGAGAGAAGACATTAATATCTTCAAGGTACACAAGTACACATGACAGCTTCAGATCACCCATAATGGTGTCCATTATCTCGTTGGAATGTAGCTGGGGCATTACATAGCCCTTGTGGCATACGAGTTGGTTGGAAAAGCCCTTTGGATGTGATTACAGTGCATTTTTCTTGTTCCACCTTAGGCAACTCAATCTTCCAATAACCAGATATCAGATCCATTGCCAAGAAATAGCGAGCTCCACCTAACCAATCCAGTGCATCATCAATCCGCGGAAGGGGGTATGAGTCCTTTTTGGTGATAATATTAAGCTTCCAGTAGTTGATTACTATGCGGTTAGTATCATCCTTCTTCTTAACAATTGGGACAGGTGAAGCCCACGGATTCTTAGATGTTCAAGCATTCCCTGCATTAGCAGCTTGTCAATCTCCACAGTGATGACTTCTTCAGCTACCCTTGATCAGCAGATTGGCCGAGATCTGATGGGGGATGATCCCCAGTGTTCAGCTGATGAACAACCCCAAGCGCACCCTAAATCATGATTGTCAACAGCAAAGATCTCTTTGTATTTTTGAATTAAGGATTCCACTTGATCTCTTTGGTCTTCCATTAGCCCCATTAAATTTTCACATGGTACAACTGCTATTATGCCAGGCTGTGTTTCAATGGACAGGCCAAATTCAAACAATGAACCAAACTCATGAACCTGGAGGACCTCTTCAACTGAGATGAAATGTAATTACGCCACTATTTGATGCCAGCGGATTTGCATTGGTTTATTCTGAAGATTTGCTACCAAGACCTTGATCTCCCCATGTCCCAGAAGTATAATGCCTGGGGCCACGTGGGGCTCAAGCTGTGATTTCTGATAAGGCCCAATGACCTCCCCATAAATCCCAGCAGGCACTTCCACCTCTAACTCGGTGTTTATGATTACTTGGTGTCCAGAGGGTATAGATATAGGGCCCACAGCTCTAAGTGGTAGCCCTTGATATTCATAAATTTGATGGGGAAGAGCCCGAGTCTTGCTCTTTAGTCGATGGTAGTAAACTAAAACCACCCCATCACCATATGCAAGGTTAATGTGACTCATATGTACTGGATTTTTTGGTATTCTGCTGGAAGTGAAGTAGATTGGGATCCGCTACCCCTAGAATTTCAAATGTCTCTGTGGTCATATCAACAACAACCCCAAAGTGGCGCATAAAAGCAGTTCCAATTAAAAGGTCATAGTTTTTGTTTGGTAGCACTATGGCTGGGGCTACAATGACAATAGACCCAAATCGCAAAGGTAGTATGCCATACGCTCCTTCAGAGAATGTGCTTTCTGTGCCTGCGGTCCCATACACCATATGATGCTCCATGTCAGGCTTTAATGCCAGTTCTGCCACCAACTTTGTGAAACTATGTTGATTGGGGCGCCTATATTGATTATCACACAAACTCGGGTTTTTGCTACAACAGTGTCACAGTAAGTACACTCAGAATAAGATGCATTCTGATTGTGCAAAACATGTACATTTAACGCATCTCTTTTTCCAAGGAAGCTCATAATACCCTCCCCAATTTGGGGTACAATTTAATAATAGTGTTCACATGGAGGGTGTAAGTCTCGGGAACATCCTTTGGCTCTTGATTGGGTCATCTTTCCGTTCCCAAATAAAGACACCAAAGAGAATGGCGGTACCCCTCATCACTCAAGACGATCTCGCTAATGTAGTAGATGAGTGATGGGTGACAGCCCTTCCACTTTGGATCCCACCCCCAGTGCCCACACTCACCTTGGCAGAACTGTTGCGGGGAATTAGTGAAATCTGTGCTGAGATTGCTGAATTGAAATCAGTCAGATCTAGTTCAAGTGGTAATCCGGCTGATGGCTGAAATTCAAATGGCTGTAAAAGCATAAAAAATGAGATATCGGCCAAATCGCCTGATGGGTCCAATTCAATCACTAAACCAATAGAACAAATATCAAGTGTCATTGACGAGGGTTTGAGGACCTCCGATAGTAATTTGGGCATTGTGGCCAATGTGCTGCCATTGACTGAATGAACGGTTGAACGACTGAATGTGGGCAGGTTGGCCGTCCCAAAAACATTCCCAACCAAATGGACCCATCTGTCAAGAGAGTGTCTGTAACTCTCTCATTCCCAGCAAGGTGATGTGGGATGCGAACCCACATTTCTAGGGAACTATCCGTTAAAAGAATGGGTAGGAAGGCACCTCAAGTGGTGCCAGTGCAAAGGGTACCCCAGGCAAGTGTGTAAAGAGCAACATAAAATACCAGGTAATTAAGGAACACCACCGCTTGAGTGGACCCCAGAGGGGCGTCCATAATCAAGTGTGGCTGGACGTCAGGGGCTTTGGGTGCCTCGATCTGGAGGGGACCTGGGCGGCCCACAGGTGCCCCTGGGATTTTGTAAATTGTGAGATAAGGTAGTGGCCCACATGGTTGGAGACCTCTCCAAAGAGGTCCACCACCAAGTTTGCCCAAGGAACCATTGAAAAAACGTAAAATAACGGGGGTTTTTATTAAGAAAGTCGATCAACAAGGAATGTTAGTCACAAAACATATTTAAAATGGGCTGGGAAAATTTAGGTTCTGCAGAAATGCACCCAAGCCTTGACACTCCAATAAACAGATGCTTCCGTCCGTTTTGGTAAAATACACCAAAAGTGCCTTCACTCAAGTAATCAATTGAAGCCTTATTTTACCTGAAGTCAAAATTTCATAGCTGGAGTGGGACTCAAACCCTTGCTCTCTAACCAAGAGAATTGAACCATCTCCATTTAAAACATAAATCATTCGTTTCAAGGCCTGGGCCGAGATAAGAGGCTGGGCGTTTTGCACCCCATCAGTATCAACCTGGGCATGCTTGGCCTGCACCCAGCGTTGATCTAAGGTGTGCTTAAGGTCAGGGAGAGCCTGAAGCTTCATCTTCTGAGCCTCCTGTCGCCCAGCCTTATCTCTAGCATCAGTGCCTACTATTATGTCATCCAACCATGACATTACCCTCTCCTCCTTCTTGGGCTCCACCCCCTCTGGGGGCATTTTCTAAGGAGAAGTTCTTATGTGCTGGCGGCAACTTCATAGCAGCAACAGCTGGCTCCGGCTGAGATCCTGCAGCCTCAGGGAAACGATTATGAAATGATTTGATCAGGTCTTGGGCATGTACACAATCCCGTGCTGGCACCCAGATGTTCTCTGCTGCGTCAAACCCTTTCCAAGATACCAAGTACTCAAGGCGTTGCTTAAAACAGCGGGAGGCTACTATTTCCTCCACTTCCCATTCCGGCGCCCCATCCACAAGATAAGCCTCAGGGGTCACAGGAGGAGGGCCCTCAAACAAGGTCAACTTGCTTTCATGAAAAATGGAGAAGATCCAAAATGTGGAGGGATCTAACTGGTATGAGGCATGTCCCACCTTTCTAACTACCCAGTAAGGACCAATCCTCTTTGGACCCAGTTTTTTGCATGGCTGCTTGATAGGGATGTTGCGAGCATCAAGCATCACAAGATCCCCTTCCTTGTATGCTGGACCCACTCGGCGCTTCCCATCAACATTCTCCTTATAAACCAGCATAGCCGCCTCCAAACTTGTGGACACCCCTTTATGAACCTTCTTGAGAGTCTTAGCAAAGTCCAGCACCGCTTCCACTTTGGAACCACAGCTGGGCTCCATGTTAAACGCAGGGTCAAAGCCGTAGTTAGCAAAAAAGGTGAACAACCAATTGATGAATGCAAAGTTGTAACTAATCTGGGCCATGGGAAGGTGAGGAACCCAATCTGAATGGTCTGCGGTGGTGTAACAACGCAGAAATTGTTCCAAGCACTGATTCACTCGCTCAGTCTGCCCATCTGATTGGGGGTGATAAGCAGTTGAATGGCAGGGGCGGATCTGAAGAGTCTTACACAACTCTTCCCAAAAGACGGAGGTGAACTGGGGTCCCCGGTCACTAATGATTTCTTGAGGAACCCCATGAAGCGCAAATACATGGGCGACGAAGAGCCTGGCCATTTCAGCGGCAGTTATAGTTGTTCTGCAAGGAATAAAGTGGGCGAACTTTGTAGAGCGGTCCCCCACCACCATGATTGCATCATACCCATCTAAAACGAGTAACTCAATAATGAAATCCACTGATAAGGAAGTCCAGGGCCCTTCAGCCTTTTGGACTGGTACCAGCAACCCTGCTAAAGGTTGCCGATTGGGTTTCATCTGATTGCAGATCAGGCACTCTTTGCAGTACCTCCCTACCTGAACAGGCAAGCCCTTCCAATTGTAAGTGTGTCGTATCAACTCCAAGGTTTTTTCTTTCCCAGGATGACCAACGGTTATTCCGTCATGATGGTCCTGGATGATCTCCAGGCGCAGTGGTCCAGCAGGAACCCATAGGCGTCCCTGAAACCACACCATCTCATTCTTCACGTGATAACCCCTGGATAAGTCCTCCTGATTCAGAGCACTCTTAGCGAGAACAACAGCATATTTGGCTGATAATGGCTGAGAAAGAACTACCTTCCTAAACATGCTATATTCTGCTGCATTATCCAAAGGCATGAGCACTGGCGTATGTACCGTGGACTTAGGAAGTTGAGGCAGAATCATACTTGGGGAATCATCAACTGAGGGTTGTGAATCTCTACCTCCTTTGGATTGGGAGCCAAAGCAGGGTTGCAGCTCAACGCATCCGCCAAACCATTCTCATTGACCTTGGTGAACTCATAGTAAAATGTAAATAGGAAAGGGTCTCATGCCAACGGGTCTGACGTGGTGTTAAAACATGTGGAGCACATTAGTACAACAGGGCTCAGTGGTCAGTGCATACCCGGAATGGTTGGGAAGAGCCATGCAAGTGGTGACGCCAATAAATCAGCGCCTCCACCACTGCTAAAAACTCCTTGGCATAAACGGCGTAGTTTAACTCATGCAGAGACATTTTCCTAGAAAAATATCCCATGGGATGCTCAGACCCATCTTCACCCACCTGTAACAGGGCAGCCGCAATGGCGAAGTTGGAAGCATCTGAGGACACAATGAACTCCTTTGCAGGATCAATTCGGCGAAGGATGGATGTGGATAACAAGGTGCACTTCACCGCTTGTAAAGCATCCTCCAAAATGGGGGATCAATGAAGCACCTTGGCCCCACTAGCCTTATATAAGGGGGCTGCCACCTCAGAGAGACTGGGTGTGAACTTCTTGAGGAATGTACACGTCCCCAAAAAGCTTCTCAATTCCTTGACAGAGGTGGGGGTAGGCCACTCACAAATAGCCTTTTCCTTGTCTGGAGTTATCATATGGCCCTGGTCAAAAACAACGTTGCCCAGAAAAGTAACTTGGGACTTGAATAATTCGCATTTGCTAAACTTGAGGGTAAGGCAAGCGGCCCTCAATCTCTCCACTACTTGTCAAAGGTGAACTGCATGGGACTCATTATTGGAGTAAAACACCAGAATGTCATCCATGTAGGCAACCGCACATACCCCAACAAGTCTCCCAATGCAGCATCAGTGCGGCGTTGAAAGATGGCAGGGGCATTCTTAAGCCCAAAGGGCATAACCCGTAACTGGAAAATTCCTTTTCTGGTACAGAATGTGGTTAACCATAACCATCTAGTACTAAAAAAAAAATGTGGTTAACCATTCCTGGCCCTTCTTTATCCGGATTTGATTGAACGCATAGAGGTAATCCAACTTGGAGAATACCTTTGCCTTCTCTATATAGCGCGCAATCTGGGAATCTAAAGGGATGGGATGGAGGTTGGGTACAGTCACATTGTTTAAATTTCCATAATCGACACATGGACGTAAAGTTCCATCAGCCTTCTCCACAAAGAGCAGTGGGGAGCAAACAGGGGAGGTACGCTGAAAGATGGCACCTTTGGCCAACTGCTCCTTCACCCATACATCTAAAACCTCTTCCTCCTGGACAGTCAATGGGTATATGGGAGAAGAAATAAGCACCAATTCCACAGTAAGTTTAAATTCACAATCAAACTCAGAATGTTCTGGTAGCGTACTAGCTGAAGCTGCATCAAAAGAAGATGCCAACTCCTCCAAACAGGAAGGTAAGGAAAATCCCACAGTGGGCTTCAACAAAGGGGCAAGATATAGACTGGGAACCTTGGGCCAATGGGGTAATTTGCCTGGGGCATTATCCTCAGACAGAGGAACAATCAATTGGTGACCATTTGTTAATGACAAGGATAAAGTGTTTTCTTTTAAATTTGTTCTGACATCAAACTTCCGCCACCACTCAACACCCAAAATGATGGGAAACAAGAGGTTTCTGATAGCTTGAAACTGATCAGACAAATAGATAAGAACCTATCTGGAAATCGACTGACTCCATGACGTTCAGTATGGGGATACCTTGATAAGCCCCACCTCTAACCATAACACCTGGTGAGTAAGCCTACAAGGTAGTCAGCAAGATTTTGGTCAATAATTATTTGAGGCACCAGTATCCACCAAAATAGTTGTGCTGAACTTTCCATAAGAGGATGTAAGGGTAGCAGACAACAAGAAGTATCCAGAATGGGATTTATTCAACGCAGAAAACGCCATCAACTCACCACCAAATCCTTCCTCTGGCTTGAATAAGCCATCAGGGTATGTTTTGGAATCATAGAAGGGGGAAGGATAGTGGGCCACTCTTACTACTGAGGCCACATATCCTACCACACCTTCTGCAGGTGCATATACATCTTTAAATTTGTGACGAAGTTCCTTCTCCACTTCCTGAGAACCCCTAATCATGTTAGGGGTCAAACGAGGGTTCTCAGGTTTAATCTGGTAGACTGAAATGGAGTCCTCATCCAGACCATATGAGCAAATAAAAGGTTCATTTTGGGATAAATCGCTCACATTATAAAAAGCGTTTTTTTGTTTGAATGAACCCTCACTCATTCCAAGGGTTTGGTGCACATTGTTATCCAGGGCCATCACCCCAAGCCCTGAGCTGATGCCTCGGCATGCATCTCAGAAACATGTTGGGGAGAAAAAATGATAACGGAATTGTTTTTGTTAAGTTCAGGTTCAGACCCTTCAATGTTCCTGATTTCTGCCGAGATGGGGAAGAAATCAGTGGGAAGCATCTCACGTTTCAAGGAAAAATCACTAGTTGAGGAAGCTTTATTTATAGGGATGACCATGGGTGACATCATAATGGCAGAATCATCTGAAACCTTTACTTCATTCTCAGGCCTAGACCCCTGTACATTTCCAAATTTGGAAGAAGTAGAAGGATTAGAAGGATAAGATTCCTTCATTTCCAGAGGCGCGCGCGACTTTTTGGCTCCCATATTTATATGATTTGATCCAATGATGGCCAAATTACCTGGCCCCTTCTGGGTTGGGGCGGAGAAACTACCCCAAAGGGTTTTGACAAGATGATCAAATTTGGAAGGAGGCGACTGCCAAATTGGGGAGTTTTGCATTGAGATGTCAAAGATTGAACGGAGAAATGACATTTTAACTTCATTAATTAAAGGCAAAGCCTGGGCTTTTTTGCAGAATTCACTCAAGTATACTTTCATTAGACGACCCGCTTGACGCAGAGAAAAGATCTTGAAGAAGGAATGGAAGGAGGCTTCATCAGGTTGATTCTGCTCCAAGAACTGTTCCAAACCCCCTAATGCTTGCCACAAGAGCGGCTGTGTGCGGAGTACCGCAAAAACCCAATCACCCGCCTCAGGAGACAACTGGGACAATAGATCCACTCCTCACAAAAGTGGACGGGAACCAGATGAATTGTTTTTTCCTAACGAGGGTTTTGGTTCCAGGGAAGCTAAGGCCTGATGAATTTCTGAGTAAATTTCAGGAGAAAGGTGGGGAATCATGATCTTAAGATTGTGAAAAGTCTGAGACCACCAGGTATAAGCAGGAAGGGTGGGCACTTCCCAATTGGTAGTTGCAAGAATAACGCCGAGACGCACAAGTACAAAACTAAATGAGAACACTGTGGTGAGCACCATTGTGGCAGTGAAAAATGGCCAGCGCACCCAATTTACTAATAAAGAAAGTCCCACACGGATAATTCTTATGCACATATAATAAAAAGGTTGATTGACTAATGTCAAGAGAGTGTCTGTAACTCTCTCGTTCCCAGAAAGGTGATGTGGGATGCAAACCCACATTGCTAGGGAACTAGCTGTTAAAAGAATGGGTAGGAAGGCACCTCGAGTGGTGCCAGTGCAAAGGGTACCCCAGGCAAGTGTGTAAAGAGCAACATAAAATACCAGGTAAGTAAGGAACACCACCGCTTGAGTGGACCCCAGAGGGGCGTCCATAATCAAGTGTGGCTGGACGTCAGGGGCTTTGGGTGCCTCGATCTGGAGGGGACCTGGGCGGCCCACAGGTGCCCCTGGGATTTTGTAAATTGTGAGATAAGGTAGTGGCCCACATGGTTGGAGACCTCTCCAAAGAGGTCCACCACCAAGTTTGCCCAAGGAACCATTGAAAAAAACGTAAAACAACGGGGATTTTTATTAAGAAAGTCGATCAACAAGGAATGTTAGTCACAAAACATATTTAAAATGGGCTGGGGAAATTTAGGTTCTGCAGAAATGCGCCCAAGCCTTGACACTCCAATAAACAGATGCTTCCGTCCGTTTTGGTAAAATACACCAAAAGTTCCTTCACTCAAGTAATCAATTGAAGCCTTATTTTACCTGAAGTCAAAATTTCATAGCTGGAGTGGGACTCAAACCCTTGCTCTCTAACCAAGCGAATTAAACCATCTCCATTTATAACATAAATCATTCGTTTCAAGGCCTGGGCCGAGATATAAGAGGCTGGGCGTTTTGCACCCCATCAGTATCAACCTGGGCATGCTTGGCCTGCACCCAGCGTTGATCTAAGGTGTGCTTTAGGTCAGGGAGAGCCTGAGGCTTCATCTTCTGGGCCTCCTGTCGCCCAGCCTTTCTCTAGCATCAGTGCCTAATATTATGTCATCCAACCATGACACCATCCCTATATGGGGTGGCCTTGGGGGATTCCCATCACTTGTTGGGCCAAATGCCATCATGCTAACCGTTAGAAACATAGTCGAGCCCCAGTTCAGAAGTTTGAGGCTGAACTAACAGAGACTTGGCCCACTGCCAAATTTTGTGATGTTGGTTCTCAAAGAACAACCCATCTATTCCTGAACAATTTGCTGGTTAGGTCGAAATTGTGGAACCTGATCCTGTCCTGTCCTACCCAATCAACCACTATTTAATCAGTTGCATGGCACTGAGAAAATTGTTGGTCAATTTTTTTACTTTCCTTTCCAAATAAAATTTTACCAAAAACCCAAATTTTTATTTCCCTTTCTGACCGCATCCCAAATGGCATTTCCCTGGTGGCCCATCAGCCCGCACTCTGGATGGGCTTTACCAGTTCTTTTGGTCACTATGGCCCCCTCCATCATCAATTGGGTTCAGCGAGTCCAATATTTTTGGCTCTACAACCCCATTATAACAAACTTCTGGCAGCTGTCATGGAAACGGCAGAAGAAGTTTAGACTGGCCTGCCAGTCAGGGTGCGTAAGCATCCAGAAAGCAAGCCAGAATGCCAGAGGCATTGCTGAATGTATGACTTGATATGGAGCCAGGAAATAGGATACCACAGAATGATGGCGGAATGTCAGGGTTAGGAGTATCCCAACAGCAAACCACACCAAATAGATTTTGGACCCAGGGGTTCTGCTAACAGGAATGGAAACTACTGGGATAGTTACTGCGAGATTCTTGGTTGTTAGGACCATTTTGTTGGGGGTAAAAGAGTGGTGAATCTTCTCTTGTAGTTGGTGAACATAGGGCCATAGGATCCCTATATATTGCTGCCAAAAAGTCATGAGAACCAGGTTGTAGAGCCAAAAGTTTTGAACTTGTTGAGCCCAATTGGCAATAGAGGGAATCATAGTAACCAAGAGAATTGGTAAGGCCCACCCAGAGTGTGGAGCGGCGGACCACCAGGCAAACACCATATGGAATGTGGTTGAAAGGAGGGAGATAAAAATTTGGGGTTTTCAATAAAATTTCTATTTGGGAAATAAAGTAATAAAAATTTACCAACAATCTTCTAAGTTCCTTGCAACTGATTAAATAGTGGTCAATTGGTGAAAACGTGGTCAGGATCCACAAATTCAGCCTAACTGGTGAATTGGATGGTAGAGGGGGTTTATTCTTTGGGAACCATCATCGCAAAATTTGGTGGTGGGCCGAGTCTCTGTCAGTTCGACCTCAAACATCTGGACCAGGGGTTGATTACATTTCTGATGGTTAGCACAACAGCATTTGGCCTGAAAAGTGACAGGAATCCCCCAAGGCCATCCAATATAGGGATGGGACCATTTGGTTGGAACAGGTTTGGGATGGCCAACCCATCCGCGCTTGGTCAATTAACCATTCATTTGGTCAATAGAGGCCTATCAGGTGCAACGCCTGAATTACTATCGGAGGGTTTTGAACCCTCATTGATGGCACCCAATATTTGTTCTACTGATTTAGGAGTTGAATTAGAACCATCGGGAGATCCAGCTGATGTTTCATTCTTCATGCTTTTACAACCATTCAAATTTTGGCCATCAGCCTGATTGCTACCTGAATTGGATCTGACTGATTTCAGTTTGATAATCTCAGCACAGATTTCACTGATTCCCCGCAACAGTTCTGCTGAGGTGAGTGAGGAAATTGGGGGTGGAATCTGAAGTGGACGAGCTGTCACCCATCACTCATCAACTATGTGGGCGAGATCCCTTGGGTGATGAGGGGTACTGCCATCCTCTTTGGTGTTTTCTTACTTGGGAATGGAAAGATAGCTCAATTGAGAGCCAAAAGACACTCCTCGAGACTTACATTACCCTTTCCTTTTCCCAAAGGGAATGCCCCCCACCGGGAAACTGCACCAGAGCCAAATTCTTATGCACTTTGGGTAACTTGATAGCCATAATCGTCGCGGCTTTCTGCGGTGGGCGGGGAGCCTCAGGGTGGGATGTGTGAAAAGCGTCAACCAGGTCCATACAATTTGCGCAATTGCGCGCCTTGACCCAACTTTTTTCATAAGCTGGATATCCTTTCCAGGCCACAAGGTATTGGACTAATCGTCACAACTTCTGAGATGCCAGGATGGCCTCCACTTCAGCTTCCTCCTCATTGTTGATAATGATTGGTTCTGGGTCTGTGGGAATTACACCTTTGAAGGGCGACAGCTGGGATACATGGAAAACTGGGTGTTGCTTCCAATGCGCGGGAAGCTTCAATCAAAATGCCCCATTACCCAATACCTCCTCTACTAAGTGGGAACCTGAACGCTTGCTGGTGAATTTGCGGGAAGGGGTTTGGATTTGCAAATGGTGGGTATTGAGCGTGACATAAGAACCCACCTTAAATTCATGACCCAGAAGGCGCTTGCAATCCGCGAATCGCTTGTAGTCATTGATGGCTTTAGCAAGGTATTCCTGCACTAAAGCTTGGGTCGATCAAATATGGCCAGCATGATCTGTGGCAGCTTGTACTTCTGGTCGCAAACATGCCCCGACTGAGAATGATGAGTTATAACCCAATGTTGCTTCATATGGTGAGATACCCGTGGAAGCGTGAGTCCCATTATTATATGCGAATTGGGCAAGTGGCAGGTCATTGGCCCAGGTATCTTGTGCTGCTACCACATAACAACGCAGGTACTGTTCAAGAACTTGATTAACCTGCTTGGTCTGGCCATCAGACTGGGGATGATACGCCGTGGATCGACAGGGGGTTATTTTAAGGATCAACAAGAGTTTACTATAAAACTGGGTGGTAAACTGGGTACCCCTGTCACTAACAATTTCCTGGGGAAGGCTGAACATCGAAAACATATGGTGAACGCATAGATGCACTGTTTCTTCCAACGTGATTGCAGAAGTACAAGGAATGAACAGGGAAAATTTGGTAAAGCAATCTACCACCACCATTACTGCTGTGAAACCATTGGAGCAGAGGAGTTCAACAATGAAATTAACGGACACTAAGGTCCATTGACCTTCCGCCTGTTGTAAAGGGTGCAGGAGGCCATTTTTTCTGGAATGATCTGACTTGGCCCTAGAACAAGTAACACAATTGGCGATCCAAGTTGGAACCTCTTTGGTCAGTCCTGCCCAACTAAAGGTTTGCTTGATCAGGTCAATGCATTTCTTGTTACTGGGGTGTCCAACCATGGGGGGATCATGGTGCGTGCAGAATACATTCAAGCGGAAGGAGGGAGGCACCCAAACACAAGAATGAAAGTAGATGAGACCTTCAACTAAAGAATATAGGGAGTGTTTGGGGCTTGAGTGAGTTAAGTTTTCAATCAACTCCACGCCCTCAGGGCAGGCCATTTGACCGGCTAACACCTGGGCTAATAATGGATTGTTGGGCGACAATGCAGTGGAGGAAACAACGGAGGGAGCAATTGATAGGATTTGAGAAGCAGGGATCATGGTAATGAGATCCTCTTCCTCAGGCTCTGAGGGGCATTGAGTGGGACTATGGCTTAGGAAATTGGGAAGGACATTTAGCGCACCCTTGACAAATTCATATTTGAAGTTGAAACTGCACAGGTCCTGATAGGTTTGGGCTTGCCGGTGTGCCAATTTTTGGGGTTTGCAAAAATACAAGAGAGCTTGGTGATCTGTGCGAACTGTTAACTCATGATGAGCACCTTGCAACAGGTACTGCCAATGAGTTAATGCCCATGCAACAGCGGCCAGTTCCTTGTCATAGATGGCCCAGGACTGCTCTGTAGCGGTGAATTTTCAGGAGAAATAAGTGACTGAATGTTTGAAGCCATTGTGGTCCTGAAGCAGTACTGTGCCCACAGCTACCAACGAAGCATCACATGTGATGATATACAGTTTAGTGGGATTGGTATTTTTAAAATGGGAGGAGACACGAACACTTCTTTAATTGCTTCAAACACCTGCTGGCATTTGGGGGTCCAACAAAAGGGTACGTTTTTCCCTGTGAGGGGATGGAGTGGGGCGGCCAACTGGGAAAGTGCGGGGGATAATTTCTTTAAGAAAATGATAGTGCCCAAGAAACTTCAAAGCTGCTTCTGTGTAGTTGGGCTTGGCCATTCTTGGATTGCATCTAATTTGTTGGGGGGATGGCGACCCCTTCTTTAAGTACCAAATTTCTATGAAATGTAACCTCTTCCTTGTAAAACTCGCATTTGGAAGCTTTGAGAAATAAGCCTGCTTTGCGCAAAGCAACCACCACTGCTTCTAAGTCAATAGCATGTTGCTTTGGAGTTGGGAAATGGACGAGGATATCATCGATATAAGCAATAGCGCAGGAAAACCGGAGATCCCCTAACGCATTGTCAATCATTTGTTGAAACATAGTGGGGGAATTTTTCAGCCCAAAGGGCATTATGCGAAATTGGAAAATGCCTCACCTTGTTCAGATTGCGGTCAGACATTCTTGTTCTTCCATTACTCAAATCTGATTGAAAGCGTTCATCAGGTTGAGTTTTGAGAATACCCAGGATTTGGCAATTGCCTGAATGATTATCTGCTCTAGGGGCAATGGGTAGGGATCTTTAACTGAGATTTTGTTCAGGTGACCATAATCTACGCAAGGGCAGAGCGATCCATCCAATTTTCTTGCAAAGATGATAGGGGAAGTGACGAGAGACATTTCTTTAAACAACCAGCCTTTTTTTAACATATCGTCCAACCAGGTATAGAGTGCAACTTCATCTTCCGCCATATGGGGATACAACGGGCAATTGATGTTCACCAACTCCACGGTTGTCCAAAATCCACAATCATACCTAGTATGTTTCAGTAGACAGTCCACCTTTTCCATGTCAAAAATTCTGCAATATGGCATTAAATTTTTGGGAAACTCAGCCAGAATGCCCGCGGAACTGACTAGGGTGGTGATAGAGCCAGTTCCTTGGATTTTCTCAAGGGTGTTGATCAGAGGGAATTCTCCTTCTGAATTGTCATTGGCAGATGACAACGTATTCAATTCCAAATGAATTCTTACATGTTGTTGGCGCCACCATCCCATCCTCAAGATCACCGGAAATACCAGGTTTGGCTTGGCTGAAAAATGATCACAGAAGGTATATTGGTGAATTGAGAAGTATATTGGTCGGCGAACAACATATGAAGACTGATAAGCAGAGGAGGCCACCATTACTGAGGAGCCCACATCCATATCCAGTTTTAGTTGTTGTGTCAACTCTACACTCATGAAGTTCCCCGCTGCTCCAGTATCCACCAGAGCTTCAAAGGAGACATGGTGGGAACTGATACTAATTCTCATGGGTATAAGAAAATAAGCGCAATTTTGTTTATTGGGGGATATGACTGACTCATGGGCGACTGAAGAAATGATAGGTGTGTTGGGACCAGGGTCAGGATTCTTAGCTGGAGCGAAAATTGGGAGGACCAGGACTGGGCTAATTGTTTTCTTTGTCTGGGCTTGAACAGAATCGTTAAAAGTTATCTTTGGGAACGCTAACTCAGACTTGGGAGTTCTGGCAGAGTTGAAATCCACGTCCACTACTACTTTAGTGTCGGGCACATCATCTGTGCCATCGTTAAGAAATCCTATCATAAAATTCCTTTTCTGATATGAGGAAACGTGGCGAGGCAAAGCTTTGATAGTAGTTGCGGTGACGCCTATTTGATCTATTGATCCTTGGGTGGTACACCAGACCACGTGGTGGGCGGAAACTGAATCAAAACTCGCTCTAAAGCCTGCCTGAAGCATGTCAATAGATAGTTCCAACGCGGGAGCCAGCTCACAGAAGGTAGAGATCAAAGAAGCCAAACTAGGGGCTTCAGCCAAGGCAAAGAGCAGTTTAAATAAATGGTCTGATTGGGACAAGAGGGTGTTCAAGGCGGCCGATACAACAGCCATCAGGGAGGCAGGATCTCCTTTTTGTGTGGAAGAACGCAGAAGACTTCTCACCCAGCGATGAGCCTCCCTGTTAACGGCATCTAACAATGTGAGACCTTGTTGGGCCTCAGATATCGCAGAAGCATTATTGCGTGCAATTGTTGTGTGCATTTGTACTTTGGTGAGTGCGTCCAGAACCTGATTGGCAATTTCTTGGGAAGGGATACTCAATAATTTCCCCAGCCTGGAGGAAATATAAGGGATGCAATCTTCACCTCATGGGTAGCTTGAAGGAGTTTTCTCAGAATAGAGTGGATGCTTCTCCTGAAGTCAGAGAGTGACCACACAAGCAACAAACAGCGTACAACTGATTGCACGTTTATCTGGTAGAGAGTAACCACTGCGGTGCCAAATTTGAAAATCAAGGTGGAAGTGGCTGGAAGTAATGGTTGGTCATTTATGTCATGGAAATGGCAGAAGAAGTTTAGACTGGCCTGCCAGTCAGGGTGCATAAGCATCCAGAAAGCAAGCCAGAATGCCAGAGGCATTGCTGACTGTATGACTTGATATGGAGCCAGGAAATAGGATACCACAGAATGATGGCGGAATGTCAGGGTTAGGAGTATCCCAACAGCAAACCAAAACCAAATAGATTTTGGACCCAGGGGTTCTGCTAACAGGAGTGGAAACTACTGGGATAGTTACTGCGAGATTCTTGGTTGTTAGGACCATTTTGTTGGGGGTAAAAGAGTGGTGAATCTTCTCTTGTAGTTGGTGAACATAGGGCCATAGGATCCCTATATATTGCTGCCAAAAAGTCATGAGAACCAGGTTGTAGAGCCAAAAAGTTTTGAACTTGTCGAGCCCAATTGGTAATAGGGGGAATCATAGTAACCAAGAGAATTGGTAAGGCCCACCCAGAGTGTGGAGCGGCGGACCACCAGGCAAACATCATATGGAATGTGGTTGAAGGGAGGGAGATAAAAATTTGGGGTTTTTCAATAAAATTTTTATTTGGGAAATAAAGTAATAAAAATTGACCAACAATCTTCTCAGTGCCTTGCAACTGATTAAACAGTGGTCAATTGGTGAAAATGTGGTTGGGATCCATAAATTTGGCCTAACCGGTGAATTGGATGGTAGAGGGGGTTTATTCTTTGGGAACTGTCATCGCAAAATTTGGTGGTGGGCTGAGTCTCTTTCAGTTTGACCTCAAATATCTGGACCAGGGGTTGATTATGTTTCTGATGGTTAGCACAACAGCATTTGGCCCGACGAGCAATGGGAATCCCCCAAGGCTATCCAATATAGGGATGGGACCATTTGGTTGGGAATGGGTTTGGGATGGCCAACCCACCCGCGCTCAGTAAATTAACCATTTGTTTGGTTGATAGAGGCCTATTGGGTGCAATGCCTGAATTACTATCAGAGTGTTTCATACTCTTGGCAATGGTGCCCAATATTTGTTCTACTGATTTAGGAGTTGAATTAGAACCATCAGGAGATCCAGCTGATGTTTTATTCTTCATGCTTTTACAACCATTCAAATTTTAGCCATCAGCCTGATTGCTACCTGAATTGGATCTGACTGATTTTAGTTTGATAATCTCAGCACAGATTTCACTGATTCCCCGCAACAGTTCTGCTGAGGTGAGTGAGGAAATTGGGGTAAAATCTGAAGTGGACGAGCTGTCACCCATCACTCGTCAACTATGTGGGCAAGATTGCCTTGAGTGATGAGGGTACTGCCATCCTCTTCAGTATTTTCTTACTTGGGAACAAAAAGATAGCTTGATTGAGAGCCAAAGGACACTCCCCAAGACTTACAACAGCAATACATGGGGATCTTATGGCCTTATGTCCATCAATTGTAAGAAAGAATCCATCTTCTTGCTACCCCCATTGAGATGGCCACATATGCCCAGGATCTTGTCAAAACTATCACAGTAATTCAACCCCCTGCAGCTAGACCCACTGGGTTGGGAATGGGTTCAGTGTGATTTGTCATCAGAATCCTCCTCACCTTGTTGTTGTACCACCACTTCGTGGTTTCAAATTTTCTGGCTCCATATCAAGTCATTCGGTCAGCAATGCCTCTGGCATTCTGGCTTGCTTTTTGGGTGCTCACGCATCCCAACTGGCAGGTCAGTCTAAACTTCTTCTGCTGTTTCCATGACATAGGGCTGCATTCACCCTTTTTAAGAGAAGCGCATCAGCATATGAATCTGGTTCATCAGTAGAACGTTGATTAAATATTTTACAGGCATAAGGCTTTGGTTGCTCCTGGAGGCCTGCTTCCACTGTGTCCATCAATTACGCTCATGTCAGCACATTCACCCCCCAACCAGCTGCTGATATAGAAAGGCATTGTCATACTGGGGAACTTTCACTGGATGTACTTGGATAGGTTCAGGTAAGACATTTTGAGTTAGAATAGCAGAAGTAGAGAGTCCTATCTCTACTATGCTCTGAATTTTTCTATTTGTACTGTTCCTGTGGTAGGGAATGGCCCTGATGATGAAGACAACTTCTGGCCAAGTGCTCAGAGCAACCGCACAAGAAACAATTGATCCTGTAAGATCTGCGTCCATGATTGTTGTGAAATGGGCCACCCCAAAAGTCAGGCTGGGGTTGATCAGTGTAAACAGACCCTTCCTGATAGTTAAACTGCTGGCAGCAACTCCATTCAAGAGGAGGTGTGTAGTGATAATAAGGTTGTGGGTTACTAAATGGACACTGAACTGGAAGAGATAACTTCCCCAAATAAGAAGGTCCAGCAGCAGAGAGGATATGGTTCCACTCTATTTTGGGTGGAGGGAAGGTAGTGGATAACCGCTGCAAGATTTGAAAAAATTTAAGCAAAGGTATACCAACATCTAAATATGAAGCCATGGTATTGAAAAGCTCATGGTATGGTTTCACAGCGGAGGTCAACACTATGCATACATCTGATTCGGTTAAAATTCCTGCCCTAATTAACACATGGGCTTCTACCATAAAGTGATCAGCAAATGTGGTGAGGGTCTCATTATACTGAAACCCAACAGTTAACTCGGCCTTCTGATGTGCCATTTTCATAGTACCTCCAAATAACCACAACAAAGTATCTTTCACTTTCTGATAGGGAGCGGAACTGGTGGGAAGATAACAAGTAACTTGGTCAGCGCTTTTGACATCCAAAGGTGTATATTAATAATTTGGCTTTTTGTCGATCTGAAGCTCCTTCTACTGCAAACTCAAATCACTTAAAAAATCCATGAATATTCCCATTGCGATCAAATGGAGGCAGCTTATCAATACGATTATTCTGTAGAAACTCCTTCTTCCACTGGAGCACAGCAAACAAGGCAAGCTTGAGTTCTGCATATTCAATGGTTGCGGCATCTCAAAAGACTCCTTGCCAGAGCAAGCCTGATAGGACATAGCCAGCGACTGAGGAATGTTGTTGGTATAGTGATTGATCAATGGGCCCCCTGTAGTGAGCATCACTGTTATAATATTGGTGGAATTGCTAAGATATACTGTGAGGGTTTTGCACAGGGTTTGGCCCACTGAGCAATAGGACCAACAATGACAATTGTTACCCTTAAAAACAACAAAATAAACTAATAAAATAATATGGAGCTCTTGCTCTCACTATACTCTTTATTTAATATATTAAATACAGCGGATCCTCACTGTTTTGCTCTTCTCAACTTATTAACAACCTCCTCCCCTTAATTGTCTCATCTCGTCTATATTGTAGCGACTTTGGTTGCTACAACTTTTATAGCTTAGTAATTTGATTCACTATATCTCATTGGTTCCATCAATTCTTCATTCATTAATTTCACAATCACCTAATTTGAGGCAATTCCCCAACAACCTAATATCGCCTTACTTTGAGGCGCTCGAATAATCATTACTCATAGTAAACTTGGCGGATCCAATCCATTCCACCATCACAGCTTAGGGCTTATCATCCAGTCATATCAGAATCACGACAAGGCATAAAAAGCAAAATTACTTGAACGTAATTAACACGTTGAGTGCCACGTCAGTCACCAGTGACTGACACTGAACTTTCTATTTAGGCCACGTCAACCACCGGTGACTGACACTAACTTTTTGTTCAGGCCACGTCAATTTCTAAAAAGTTTGTATTGCTTTGTCATAAAAGGAACCCCAGCCGCGAGCCAGTTTCGATGAAATCTTATCTAGCGGGCCGAACATTAAACAAGACAAAACAGACTTGGCGCATAATGTGTTGAATGAATGTCTATAAGCATTTCATTCCAAATGTAAATAACTTCTACTACGATAAGAAACAATGGCCCTAATATATTTACACAGCTGTATTGAGTAAATTTCAATCTGTTAGTAGTGCGCTTCGCATTGCTATACTGCAATACCAGCGCTTCTAAGCAGCGCGCGTGGCCTGACAGGGATTTCCTTAAGAATTCGCGTGGCGCTCAATGTGTTAACCTTTTTATAATAATTCTTGTATAGTTTAGTCTAAGATTACCTACATATAGCCTTAATCCAATTATATTTGATAGTAAAATAGAGGTCTGGTATATTGGATAAATCAGTAGCTTAAACCTTTAAGCTGCTGATTTTCTTTTAATAACTCAATACTTAGATTTTGTCAATATCTCACAGTTAATTTACTATGAGAAATAGGTAAAAGAACTGAAGTCTCTTAAAGCAAGCTTACTTACAGTATTATGATTTGTATTCTCATATCATTTGTCCAAATTATTATAGTTCTAAATTTTATGATTCCTAAGCAAAAATAAGTTTTGTATAAACTATTATTATATTTTAAACTCTGAGAATTATAGTTATAAATCAGGAATTTAGCCCTATTGCAGCATTTTTACCAAACTCCAATAATTATTAAATTTTGAGCAAAAACAATTACTCTACCAGTTGAACGTTTAAGTCTAACTATTGGGCACTATAAATAAATTTTATATGCTTGTTCTTTTAGAACATACATTTGATCAAATTTAGAATTGCAAAGAGGTTTGTCAGTTGCTCAGCCGATTTACTGATCATGGACTGGATAGGTGATTTTATTCTCTAAAATGAGGTGATCAATGTACTCAAGATGCACCAATCCTTGTAAATAAAACTGGACAGATTTGATATCTTGAGTAACTTGATTAATTTCATCAAGTTTAACAGGAATTGAGCTAACTTCAACAACCCAAGAATCCATTCCATCCATATTATAAAGCGTGGTAAGATCAAATCTCTTTCCAACCTAGAAGAGTAAAATAAATTCATAATTGAGCTTAACAATCCATATAATAGAAAACTTTAAACTCCAAGTAAATATAAAAATAGAATATGAATGATTTAAAATTACCTTGTACAACTTGTAAATACTAATCAAAACATTTTCTTTGTAAAAATACGTAAAGCCCTCTTTGGCTAATTCAACTTCCAATCTAAAAGAAGTAAGATTAAACCAAAACAATCCGTTACTTATAGCCTAAAACGGCTGCATATTTTAGAGGATTGCCCGATATTGGGGCATATATAACGGGCCTAACTATGATAGATCTATCTTGACGAGCTTCCGGGATTCTAACATGAAAAATTGCCTAAACTAATTAAAATGTACTCATTCGCTATGAAGAAAAAGCACATTACCAAGTCTGCTCACGCGAGGGTTGCGCTCTTGTTTTATAAGTATGTCGACAACGAAGTGTTACATCATCATTACGGGGCTGACCCAAAGGAGTTGTCACTAATCATTAGGGTTTATTTGAAATGATACTGAATGAGTCAAATAAAAAATTCCAATAAAATAAGCGTTATATTACTATCAGATATACAATGTTTTTCAAATTAATTGTTCGATAAAATTAAAAAAGGATACAGAAACAAATTTTTGTCAACTCGGCTTTTTACCTGAAGGCATTATTACAACTTCATGGTACCTAATTTCAAGGAAATCCTCTCCGCATATTGCTATAACACGTTCTCTTAATCGATCAAAAGCATTTTTATCTAGTTTCCCAAATAAGGAACATTCATAAAAAGAATCGTTTTTGACGGAAGCCATTCAACTAAAAAAGATTCAGTCAAGACTAAAAATAATGGCAAGTGTAATTGTGAAATTCCAAATTTTTTTAAAAACTAAAAAGAATCTCAAATGTAGACTACAAAATGATATAAAAAGCCTGTAATATCTTTAATAACAATAATTTAAAATTGACAAGGGGTATAAAACAATGGTATAAAAGAATCACGAGAAAATAAAAATAAAATACTAACAATATAGGTATAAGATTTAAATAAAATAAATAAATTTTATTTATTTTATTACAATAATAATAAAACTCGCTTACGGTTGTTTCCCTGTTGCATAGAATATTTGTGCTACGGTTGGTTGAAATTGATTCAGTAGTTTGGGGATTGAAGGGGAGGATACCCCAGTGGTAGAATATGGCCTACCACTGCCTCCCCGAGTTCGGTTCCGGTACAGGAACTTTGGGTAGGACGATTACGACTGAGTTGGCGTTGCACACCAATGCCTGAACCGAGATAGCGAATAGCAAGGCGGTCCATGGAGTTCCTGGCCTATCATACGCCACGCATGGAGTTTTTCTGGGGTTTATCTTCCTTTCCCATTAATTCGAATCCCCTCCATCGGTGTGATATTGTCCCCAGGTCGGTCCATCTCGAATAAAATTGTAGTTTGGGGGATTATAATATACCCATAATAATCTTCATTTATTCAAGATAAGCTGACCATCAATAGATAATGTTATTTATATTAGTTTATTTATTGGTAGATAGGTATTGATAAGTTCAGGAGTAATCAAACCTAATGAATCAGCAAAAATTACTAACCATCCACTCAAAACATATTGGACCTATTGAATCAACCTAAAACCATCCACCGCTTAGAAATCAATTTAAACTATTGAAGTAGCTGATCACTTACTACTTAGTAAAACAATTAACTTGATAATTAGCCAAATGACCACCAAACGCTTGACAAAACCATTTAAACTCAAATCAACCTAATATCAAACTGCTCAGTCATAACAATATACCAATTACCATTATAAACATATGAAATTTTTACTTCTTACATATAAAGTTTTTATTTTAATATAATAAATAAAAAATTATGGTGGAATATTATATTATCATCTGACCTTAGTAACTGTGCAAAATTTCATCAATAGGTTATATCAGAAAATGTGTTAAATGAAGGATACAAGATTCCAGAACAAACAATATGGTGAGTTAATTAAGAGCAAATAATAGTTATAAATCCAAGCAAAGCTAGGAGAAACATTCTATTGTATATAAAACTGTTTTCACAATTTTAATGGATTATTATATTGTGATGGGAGATAGATAAACGTGCCAAATTTTAAAGCTCTAGCTAGTCTGGAAGGTAGTTAAACATAAAATATACCAAATCAACCAATCACTAACTGTTGGTAAAACCAAACTTATCAAAATAACCAAAAACCACCAACAACTTACCAAAAACCAATCAACTTATTGAATCACCTAATTGTTCTCTGCAAACTAAATCCATCAAAATTAATCAACCTAAACCCAACGACCCGCTTGGTAAAATCGTTATAACTATCAAATCAACCAATCACTAACTACTTATTAAAACCATCAAGCTTATAAATCAACCTAAAACCACCAACCTCTTGGCAAAACATTTAAACTAATGAATCAACAAAATTTCAAACTGTTCAGCCATAACAGAATACCAAATAACATCAAAACATATAGGATTTTTATTTTTTACATATAACTTTTATTTTACTATGCAAATTAAATTTTTCAGGACTATTGTATTGTCATCAGAGATAAATAAGTGTGCCAAATTTTAACTCTCTAACTAGTCTGGAAGGTAGTTAAAAATCAATCGTAAGATTCCACCACAAGCAGATACCACAGCAAGTGGAGAAAAATATTTTAAAATGATACTATTGATATTAAGTAGCTATTGAGTATTAAGAATTTGAGAAATTTAAATCCTAATTCCCAATTTTCCCAGCTTTGCTTGGTTTAAAATTTACCAGATGATAAGATTGATTAGTTTTTAATCCAATTTCAAAAAAGAGGAGGTTCCCAATTTGACCTGTATAGTTTTTTATCTGTGTTTGTTAATACATTACTCCAAAACCACTAAACTAACATACGTGAACTTTTTTTAATAAAATAGGATGATCCCATGGTGGTCCAATTCCAATTTTGTAAGGATTGGTCCAGTATCTAGCCAGTAAGTTAATTTTTAACCAACTTTGAAAAGGGATGCTGTTTTCAATTTGACCTATGATTTTCAACTAAATTCAAATGAAACTTCATTTGGGAAAAATGAAATTCAAAAATGTACTAAAGAGTATGAGATAATTAATAAAAATGCACTACAAAGTATAAAATAGTTTTAAAATTCCACTAAAATAAGAATTAATTGATAAACCTATAAATAATCAACAAAAACCTTTTTGAAGTCAGTGCCATATTTTAACCTGACTTAAAGAAACTTGCATACTAATACTAATTAGAGCTTATATAGGATTGGGTCCAAGTGTAAATTGTAAGCAACTAAGAATACACAGCACTTAGTTCATATAGTTTTTATTTAAAAAATTATTTAGGAGACTTTTTGAGATACAGATGTAAGTTCTTCAATGGAAACTGAATTTATTGGGTCAATAATCAATGTTGTCATTAGTCTTTTAATTTATATGTATTCTTAAGGAAAAACTATTATAAAGCTGCAATTAATATTTAACCTTGTGTTAAGTTGCATCTGAGCCTTCACTGAGTGTGATTATATAGTGCTTTTTTGCAGTAATATTTATTATACATGTTCCATAAATTACAGTAAGTGCTCACTAATATATATTTAATGTCTTGTGTTAAGTATGTGTGCATGTGTGTGCTATCAATATGTAGTAATTATAATTTTACCTTTCTAAGTTGCAGGTTAGATATTATATAGAAAGGACCTCAGTTCAGTGCAGTCTCTTAGTATACTTGCTATTGATATCTCTGTTTTTGTTCATTATTGTTTGTTGCTTGTGATTACTTTGTATGTGATATCTTGTATGATTATTCAATCCATGGATGCTCTTGTTTCTGGTAGTGCATGTGTGAGTATGTATATGGGTAAGGTGTGATAGTGTGTGTAGGGGACTTCTTGAACTGGTCTGTGCTGTGGTGTATAAGTAACGTCTAGCTTGAATGTGTTTTATAGAGTTTATAAATAAATACTGATTAATTACTGACAACTGCCTGCAACTTAGCCATCAAAGTTTATACTTGAGGCCTGTAAAGGGTTATATAAAATTATACATATCTCATTAACAAACTGACATGATTCAAGAAATTTAATAATGTTGTAATTGTCATAGTGATTGTGTAATAAGTGACTTTGATTAATGCACTAAAAAGTATATATATCATTTACAAATATATACTCAACATTGTGTTTTAGTTGCTTACAGTTTATACTTGGACCCAATACAATCTAAGCTCTAATTTATTTTTGTGAGTAAAATTCTATAAGTCTTTTTTTGGGTTTTAGTGCTGACTTCAGAAAGGCTTTATTGATCATTCATATTTTTACTAATTGTTTCAAACTTATTAGCATTTTTTGTTGATTAATTTATACTTTTAAAGCATTTTTTATCTACTATATCATACTTCTATGTGCATTTTTATCAACCTTAAAAAATCAGGAGGTTCTTAATTCAACATGTATATATTTTTTATATGTTTGCTTTACTCCAAAATTACTGGAATAATTTGAATAAACTTTTTTTAATGAAAGAAGATGATCCTACAGTGATCACATTCTAATTTTGTAAGAATTAGCCCAGTATCTGACCAGTAATTTTTCTATATATTTTTTGTTCTTTTCAGCCACTGCCAACTATGATACCTGATTGAATTGATTATATACAAACTTAACATGGCTGAACGTTATATAGTGTTCATGATATGGCTAACACATTATATTATATAATTTTATTTTTATATAAACTAATAACTTAGAACTCACCATAAGAGCTGGCTGCACTTTGAGTTCCTCTTAACTTCTACCCAACTTTCCTACAAATTTAATGATATGGTATGACAAGTTTGAAAAAAATGTCATCTCTACATAGCAGACTTCTCTCTTTGCATTTCTTTAAGCTCTTTTGCATCATGGGGATTATTAATAAATTATTGCAGTCTAGATCAGATATTGCTATGGCATTCAAATTTTTACTCTACTGAAAGCTATGTAAGCTTGGACTTTGGCAAATTACATTTTTATAAGGTCAATAACAGCCTTATTCAGTGTGATACCTTACAATTTATGAACTGTCACCGCCCAACTTAGGATTGTGTGGAGCATTCTGTGCTAGACATCTCCATATCCTTTTGTTGCTTTGTATGTTGTAGTGACGTGAGTGACTGCAACTAAGCCATTATCATCTTTTGTCAAAGCTCCTATTGTGTCATCAACTTTTATTGACACCACTTCTTGCAATTCTCCATCTTCTAAATAGCCTTTTGCAGTGCTGGCCATTTAAACTGCTTGACTACTCCCATTTCACCATTACCCACTACATCTAAAATTAGAATTTTGCATCTAAGCATCACATATAACTCTGTGGATAGCTTTATCATATGCAGAAGTTCTATAAAATTATTCATGTCCACTGTAATTACAATGCTTGGCAGGTTTTTGAGTTTTAAAAAGTCCCAAGGGTATCCTAGTGCAGGAGACTTTGTGGGATGAAGGCTTGAGGTACTTCCTCCCACCACACTAAGGCTGTGCAAACCTAAGCACCACCAAATGTGGGAGTAACTGCTATTAGGTGCAACTTACACTACCCCTAAACTTGACATATATTGCCCTGTTTAAACACTGGGCAGCTTTTCTGCACCAGCCAGGACAAGCAATATGCCTCTCATCCCCCTTGTGGGAGACAAGACCTAATGACCTTCAGGTTCAAGGCCCCTGAGGGGGAGAAGCTGAAGCCATCCTCTTTGTCACATGCTTTTTTAGTGGAGTTATGTTCTTCATCCTCTTTTTATCTAGGAAGCCTTAAAGTTCTTTTGGATCTTCCTTAATTTTCTTGCATGATCTGGTTTGCCATCACTAGCTTATGCTGACTGAACTAACAGCTAGCTGAGCTTCAGGACAACTTGGAAAACTATGGCATTTATTGTAGGCCAGTGCGCCAAAGTGCAGCAAACCAGGAATGACCCTTCCTTTTACTAGGATCCACACCTGCGCAACCCCAGCACATGGGGAAGCCATCTGACAAGCGCCATAACTGACTTGTACCCACTTCCTGCCATATTCTCTCTTCAGGGAGTGATAGACACCCACAAGAGCAGGTTGGCACAGTTATCACTACCATCCTGCATTTATTTCAGGCCACTACAGGACCTAATAACGTGCCTCTCTAGGTTCAGGTGTTAGCTACTCACCCATGTTTCCACAGGCTTTCCCCAGTTGCGCAATGAGGAGGCCCCAAATTACTCTAACTAGCTCAACATACTTGGCAGTTTTCTTCCATACACACATGCTCATGAGATTCATTGATTGCTTTTCATGACCTAAACCTGAGAAGACTTGGCAATGATGGTCATTTTAAGTTGTATCCATTGGCCAATTTGATCATTGGATAAATTATTACCGCTGCAATAACCAAAAAATCTCCTGTTAGTGTCTCTTCTCTCACACAACAATTCTAATTGGGTGGTGGTTATTTCGCTGAATCTTAGGTTGTTCAACAAATCTATGAACTAAACATTGTTCTGCTGTATTATATTAGTGGTTGATTTGCAGAAATAGAACTGTTGCCAAAGATGTAATTCCTCTGCACACCATGATGGTTGTTTAAAAACATCAGTGACCTTTTACTGGAGGAAGCTTCATATTTTTGCTAAACAGCAATATTCACCCCACCATACAACTTATCATTGTTTTTAATCTTTCAGTCTCAGGTGTAACATGCATAGATTCTCATATAAAGCCATGGATATCTCATCTATTATCAGCCATTTGATGTAAATCCATTTCCTCCTCTCTTGTTTGGTCATTGGCCTGTTATCTTTTGGTATGTCATGGTCTTACCCTTTCAATTGGTAGAGGAAAACTGAGTTAAGATTTTGCCAACTATCTAGCAAGCAGCAACACCAGTCAAAGCAGCTACTTCAATAACTGTAATCTTACTAACACATCTACTGTAGGTCCATAACATTTGACGTTTTCAACCAATATTTTAAAAGTTAATGTTTTGTCACTGCATGCACCACCCATTATAAATTGCAACATTTAAATATGATCATCTCTTATATCTTTTTTGATGGATGAATTAACTTCACTGAATTTCTCTTTTTGTTGAACATATAAATTACTGATACCATCTATATATACACCATCAGGTATTACTGCAATTTCATCTTCTGCTAAATAGAAATCATTTGGGTTATATATTATTTGTTCATCTGCATGGATCACAGGATCGCCATCATTCAATAAATTCACAGCTTCACATATAACTTTAAAGGCTATGGCTTGGCCAAAGCCTTCTGAATAATTTTGTTCTATGTGAGCAAGCTCTTCTATAATTAAATTATTTGAGTAAAGGCTTTAGCTCATGTTGTCATTTCTGGTAAAAAGCTTCTGAAGACTCATTATTCAGTATAGCTTCGCTTTACTTTAAAACAGGTTATGACACATGATTAAGCTTTTATAATAACTCTCTATCACTGTTTAACTTATAATACCTAGTTCACAGCACGGCGGCTTGTTTCTTATAGATGCATGTACAATTCCTTAAAATATAACTTGAACTTTCTTCCTTGATGGTTTCATTCAGTTCAACATCTCCATCATCCTCTGCTTAAACCTTACTTGACATTAGCTCATATCTGACAGCAAATTCAGCCAATCTGAGAACGTCAACTTCATCTGGTCTCTCAATGTAGCGATTGAAAATGTTATTGAATGTTGAAGCTTCATCATCTTCAAATTGTAGAATTCAAAATCCTTGGTCAGGCTTGAAGGTATATTATAGAAACAACCTTGTATAAAAATCTTGAGTGGAAGGTGACACAATCTATAGCGCATCTGGGGGCACTGACTAACCGCAAAGAAAGAAATGTCATTGATGCAGAAACTAATTGATTCCATACATTTCCGCCTCATCTTTTAGTCTTTTGTATGGATTCTTTAATGACATTGCCAGTGTCATTTGGCTTGCACTTGCTTGCATACTTTACCACATAATATGCAACAGTAGTGATAAGAACGCATAGCTGTAAAAACATATTTGCTTCCCAGAGAGTTATAAAGTCCATATTATAATTAAGTACAAATACTCCATCTGCAGTTCTTTGAAGGATGCAAAAGCATAAGTTATTTACAAGGGTTTCATCTGGACCTAGAAGCACTGCTTGATCAACAACTGGTCTGGGAAATCTGAATCAACAGTCACAGTTTTCTCAGTACTTGTAACAATAAGCAGTGTGTTTGTGAATTTATACAAATTTCCAATATATACCATAAAACAGCATCATCAGAATCCAATGATCAAGGCACAACTTTGTCAATCACATCCATGCCATGCCTTATAGCAAAATTGGAAACATCTTCATACCAGACCAACATGTGCAAATGAGGACTTCATCTGTCTTAAAACTATATCCTGTTCTTGAAATCTTTTTATAGTGCCACCCAAGCAGTCTGAGTTTTTTTAATTATCAGATTAATGCATTAACTCATACTTAAGTTGCCATGTGACAATATCTGCGTAAAGTTGAACCAAAGACAGTCTTTTGGAGAATGTCAAGTTTTAGCTTCACTCAGATTATGACCAGCATCAATAAGTAACGCTTCCAGTATAGCCAAACAAGTTTAAGTCATTGCAGGAGAAGGTTAGAAACCATTTATGAGCTTTTAAGCTCCTAACCATTGAAATTAATTCTTAACAAACCCATCTCCAGTATGATGTGGATCTCATATATATTTTAAATAATGAGACGCATGTTGTCTATCATTTTAAAGTGTGTGATCATCTTGTTGCATTCTACATGAGATGAACACACTAGCTTTAGCATGAAAGTATCTGACAATAGATAAAGCAAAGAAAAGGTAGTATGCCTGTTGAAATCATTTGTCACTGCCCATAACGCATTATTGAAAATAATCCAAAGGGGTTATGGGAATTTCTTCCTGCTCTCTAAACCCATTTTTACCATTAGGAAAAAGAAAATATCAAGCTAACTCTTCCAATTATTGTTACCTATTAATTTTTAAGGAGGTAATGTCCATCTTCATACATCAACTAACCATACTTGATTATCAAACAATTTTATTATTACCAATGGTAATAACACTTTCGATGTCAAGTATTCCATCATCTATTGAGTGAAGCATGTTGGTGGTAAAAACAGCTTGGATTTCTGCACTTTCAGCAATAGATTCTTCAGCTCTAACATCTATTTCAGTGATCCTACATTATTAAGGGAGGATTTTCATCTTCCATCACTAAAGTTCAGATAAAGTTTCATCTTCATATGAATAATTATGCATCTTTTCCTGATATTATCTTTAATGGAGTCAAAGAGTATGTTTAAAGTAAATAATTTAAAAGCTTGAGTATAGAAGTTTCAGAGTAATTTTTTTATGTAAAGTGTCAATATCCTTAACACATTCAGCAAGAAACACCCCTTGTTGGTGCTTTATAGCCTTTTTGTCCTCTCAAATTTAAATCAATTAACCAGAAATGAGTAATATCAGCCTGGTTATTATGATATAAAGCAACTAGTATCAAGTAGCTGTAAGTATTCCACATGTTTATTCAGAGAAAAATGTGGGTAGAGCATCTTTCAAGTTTGGAATCCAGCATCAGTTTCATCATTAATGAGGTGGCCAAATAAAGCAAATTCATCACAAACATGGATGTCAACATTGATATAGTATATGTCATATGAAATTGGATCTCAGTCATCTACAAATATATATTATTCGCTTCTGCTGAATCAGGAGCAACCTGGTTCACTGTACATTCTCAGTAAAACTGTCTCACATAATGGGTATATAGTTGATATCACTTGCACATCAATTATTCAGATTGAGTATACAAAGTGCAATGAAGCAATCTTTACTATTGTTGTACATTAGTTTCTGTAAGAGCTGATATCAAATTTATCATAAGCTTGATGGAATACATCACAAAAAAGTGACATGTCTCAAAAAAATTACATATTGACTCATCATATCAAGTTCTACTCCTTGAACATCTTTGTCTGTATTCCTACCTGTAGGATCACTAAAATTTAATGCTAATTGAGTAACATAAATCTTATTTGTGAAGAATAGAACCACATTATATACAGATGATTATTCTTCAATAGCCACTATAAGACTAAGTTTAATTTGTGAATGTTAATTTTTAGATGACTTATGCGCTGAAGAAGTTATATATTTCCGCCATTATAACAATTTCAGCTTGGATTAATTGTAGCGAAAGTTTCTCAGCAAATAAACATCTTGCATGAATGAATAACATGCCATCTTCACCAAGCTTGGCTGTTTTTATTGTGATTTATAAATATTGAGATGTGGCACAATTCTGCTCAGGAGTCTCTGCTTATTGTCTGATAAATTGGCCAATTCATTATGCCCAGATGATAATTCCATTTTATTCCAAAAGGCTTAGTGAAAATTTTATTAATTTAAGATTAGTTTCACAGTGAGAGCAGGCCACAACTCTCTTCAATTAACTAAATATTAATGTATCATTAGTGAAAATTGAGTTGTATTCAAAATTGAACTGCAATGTAAATATATATTCCTTTTACATATTGCACAGGGCACATCACAAAAGATATTGATTGCTTTATTGAAAATTGACGTGTTGAATGACTGTATTTTCTTGATGACTGTTTCATGATCTTGTTGTAAGTGACTACTTCTATCATCATCCATCTTGTTCTGCATGATGTCATTATTATGTCCACTTATGTTAGATAGTCATTGTGAATGTCTTCAAGCAGTTTTATTTGGAAGACAGTTATCAATCAATGAGAGGTGATGTGCTAGTTCATTGGCAGTCTCATTTGAAAGGCATTTTAGAATCAAGGAAAGACATTGTGACCGTTCTTCTGGTGATTTATTTGATAGTTGATGGTGTGCTTGAATAAGTAGGTGTTTTTTCATGTTCTGTCTTCTTTGAATATCTATATATTATTGTATTCTTGCATCTGTGCAAGTTTCTCCACATATTTGCTGTAAAACTGTCATATTGAACATCTGACATTTTCTTCTTCATTCAAGATAGACACTCAGGTATTGACTCATGCATTTTGTGCGAGCAGGTTTTCATCATACACATGGCCTTTTTGTTGGATAACCCATGTTTTATTGTCAATGAAATTAAATTTGGACAATACAACTAAAAAGTCTTAAAACAAAATTTTTCTTGGGAGAAATATCCAACTTTAAAATATACACTAGAGAAGTATGATATAATTGATAAAAAATTGCACTGAAAAAAGTATAAACAAGTGATAAAAAATTCTAAGTATTCTAATATTAAAATTGCACTAAAAAGTCTGAAATAATCATTAATTAGTATGAATAATAATTAAAAACCTTTTTGAAGTTAGCACTTTATTTTGATATGACTTGTAAAAATTTTGCTCACATGTACAAGAGACCCATGTGGGTCAGTATAGCACTGGATTATTGATACAGTGTCTATTATTTATTTATTAATATTATATAAAATTTTTATATTTAAACTAGTAAAACTTTTATATGATTAAGCAATTTAAATTATTATAATTAAACTTGCTGATCACCATCTATACTGAAAACCATCTACTACAATACTTCTTTAAAATTTCTTTTATTTGTCAATGATATATTAGACATCATTTGGCTAATGATTATTTAAGAAACCATATTATAAGAAAAATCTAAATTATATAAATATGTTTGTTCAATAACTACTCCTAAATAAATAAACTAAAGGTAGCAAAACAGAGTACAAACGCTTTATAAATTTTTAAAGATCCATCATGAGACATTTTTGTATTTATCTTTTCGCCTTAGGTTCTTCTCACTGTAACTCAGGGGATTTTGCACTTGGGGCATTGAAAGGAGTAATCTGTTGCACAGATCTGACACTAACCAGCTTGGCTTAAACTTCTTGAGAGAGCTGTAAACTTGACACTTGCATTCCAACTGTGCGTCCTCTTTAAGATTAATCCTGTGTACGTTGGAATCTTCCCTTGACCCAACAGAGCTTATCTCAACCTCTTTCCTTGCAAGCCTAACCTTACAAGTATTCCTTCTCAAAATAAGTGTCTTCAACTGTAGTGTACTCAAGACTGGTTACTTGAAGTCACTACTTTTCACTTAGTTAAAGTGAAAAGCCAAATACAAGACAACTTGAGTTTTGTGAAATAGACTGTTTATTTAAGATAAAAACTTAGTATTTTTATACTAATTACTAAAAAATTGGAATGTAAAATAATAAATTGAGTGATAAATTGAATAGTGGATTGGTAAAATATTGAAGCTTCTTCATGAACTTTGGTGCAGTCTCTTCTTTAATTAATTTCTCTCTTAGGCACTCATTTTCTCAAGGTCCTGAATTCATGCACTGTGGCAGTGTGTGGAGCCTGCAATAACAGGGTCATCAGCTCTATGGCTCCTGTGCGCTTCAGTAGAGTCCAAATTTTCATTACCATCAGTGGACTTAATTTCCCAGTTGCTTGATGGCACCATTTTCCTTTTGTTTCAATTGTTTTCCTTTTCAATATTACTTAAATGACTATTTCCTTTTTGGGAGCATGTCCCATTTGAAGTTTCATTATTTTTTTAGTACTAGATGTTGAAGTTTCATTATTACTGGTTTTCACTTTGATGATTGGATCATCTGTCATTTTGCCATTTTTGGAGCTAGACTCATTTCATGTTAATAAATCTCATGCTTCAATAAGAATTTTTTAAATTCTACCAGAGATTTAGGATTTACCAATTTTGTGGTATGTCAATTCCATGACAATTTTCATAATTATAAACACAAAAAATAAGAGGTTGGTTTATCACCCTATAAGTTATATCACCTAGTGCTAAAAAACAAAATAATAATTAAATCTATATTTAAATTGAAAAACTATATATAGTTTTAATTGTAACATTATATTATTTTGGCTGAGTGGTCTCATGTTATTTGTTAACCAGATGAGCGGTTTAGTTGCATTTCAGCAGGATAACCAACTTTATATAGACAGGAAAAAATTCTTAAAATCTATAAAACTAAAATCAGCAAGACTAAAATAATGATCAAAGATCTAGCTAAACTTGGTTTACATAATAATATAAATATAAAATAAATAATGATAGTGAACTCTATAATTAAAACAAAATGGACTATACTTCAATGAAAAACCTGGTTTAAGCTTCTTTTTCTAAAGAAACAAATAAGAAGCTAAGGGAATAAACCAAACCAATTCTGAAAAAGGTTTATATAAACTTAAAGCAAAAGTACAAAAAATTTGTGGATAACTTATCAAATAGGAAGATCATAGAAGAAATATCCTAAAAGTTATATTATAAAAAAAGAAAAATGAGCAGCTATAAACACTATATCATTTATTTTGAATAAAAACAATCTAACTCTAAAGAACTAAAATACAACTTATTAAACCTTACTCTGAGTTTACTTAGATTGATATAATAAAACTAAAATATTAAACTATACACATATTTAAATACCTTTGTTAACTTTTTAGTTGACAAAACAAGTTACCCTATGAACCTTTCATTATATTTTAACATCTAGCATTATTGTATGTAAATTGCTCCAGTATTACTGTCAGGATTCAAGGAACTCTTACCTCAATCCATTACTCCATTGGTTAAAATGATTAAGTAAAGCACCAACCACTTGGCTAAAACCGTTTAAACCTATCAAATCTTCAAGTGATTATTTTAGATTCTATACATACAGATAATCAACTTTGTAAAATGCAGGAAGTATTATTAATATAATCTTTTATAATATACTTAGCATTGTGTTTTCTTAGTTGCTTACAGTTTGCATTTGGACAAAATCCAATATAAGCGCTAATTTGTATTTGTGAGCAGAATTTTCTAAGTTAAAATGAAATGGGGCGCTAACTTCAAAAAAGTTTTATCAATTATTTGTAATTTTTTACATTATAAAACTAGTGCATTTTTATCAATGTCTCATACTTTTTAGTGTATTTTTTATCAATTATTTATTACTAAGTGCAATTTTTAAAATCAATTTCTTTATCCCTTTTTCATTTATTAATTATCTTATACTTTAGTGCATTTTTTAAAGTCAGTTCTTTTCCATTTATTGTATTGCTAGATAGCTAATGATAAGAATGGGAAGAAATCAAATCCACTAAATTACCATAAAACCTAATTACTTTCCCAAAACCAAAAAAACTATTGAATCAATATAAAACCTTTAACCACTCAGAAAATCCAATTAAGAATTTTCTAATTTGACTAAACCATCATCACTTACCTGAAACCATTGGTCCTATTGAATTAAACAAATACCACTAGCAATTCAGCATATCCAATCATAACTATTAAATTAACTAAACCTTAAACAACTGTTTGAAACCATTGAGCCCATCAACTCAGCCAAAAAACACAACCTCAGCCAAAACAATTGTTGATTTTACAAAACAACCAAAAACTACCAGACATCTAATGCAATTTATAATCTATCAAATTAACCATAACTACTAAAACTTAGCTGAAATGTTATACAATTACCATTAAATCTTATATTACTTAACTCTTATATATAGCTTTTATGAAATATATTACATTTATGGTAAATAGCCTATGACCATTCCAAAATATAAAGTATTTGTGTCAAGTTTGGTGATCTTTGGTTCAGTTGCTTAGGAGATATTGTGTCTACTACATTTATATTCTTACACACAATGATTTAGCAATCACCAAAAAATTGGAGGAGGTTCTTAATTTAACCTGTATTTTTCAACGTTTTTTCATTCACTACCTTGAAACTACTGGATAAATTTGAATGACATCTTTAATGAAAGAGGATGATCCCATGGTGGTCCTATTCCACTTTTTTAAGGATTATTACAGTATCTGACCAGTAATTTAGTTTTTAATAGTAAATCTTAAATTAATAATGTCAGGAATTAAGAAAATATTGACTTGACCCACCATTCAGTTGGTTCTAAGGATTGAGAAAACCTTGATCAAGTAATAAAACCAATGACTTTCAACAGCCAGAAATTGAATTGTGACTTTTAGAAATCCAACCTTAGCTCAGACAAATTTTCAAGGGTGCTTTGCAGCCTTGAAACCAGCACTCTGAGGCCCATTGAAAGATCCTAACTCATTAACATTCAATTACTCAAATAGGAAGCAAAAACCTTAAAAAGCATTTGAATATCTCAAGCTTTAATAAACGTTTGTGTTTCACTTCTTCTATCAACTAAAGATGATAGCCTTAGTAGGATTAAGTTTAAATTAAAATAAATTAATTCTCAAGTGTAGGTCAATTTATTTATTAGAAGCGCTCCATAAAGAAAGCAGCTTAGAAGCCCTGTGGAATTGTCATGCCCCTGTCATTAAGACAGCAGGTTAATTTTAGACTGGCCTGCCAGTTTAAGTGCCAAAGCACACAAATGACAAGTCCAAATGCCAGTGGCATTGCTGCTTGCACGAATGTAATGAGTCCAGGAAGAAATTTTGCCACTAAGCGCCCATAAGCCATAGTTGTGTATAAGAACCTAACAATGAACCAGGTAAACATGACCCTTGGGCTCATAGTTTGTTGAAGTAGTCAAGTTAGGCAGGGTTGTTTATATTTAAATATAATAAGAACTGGAATTTGGAAATTGGGGTTTTTATTTGAAAAGGTTTAAGGAAAAAACATCACTGCTAATTATTCTCAGTGTGTTATGACTTATTAATAGTGGTCAATTTGGGAGATAACTTATCAAAGCACAGGATTAGGTCCCACAAGATTTGACCTAAACTGGCGAATTTTGAGCGAAGGGAATATAAGATCAAACCTTATGAGAACTGAAATCAAAAGAGTCAGTGGTGGGCCAAGTTGCTGCCAATTTGTCCTCAGACGCCCAAAATTTAGATTTTCCATCTTTTCAACAGTTAATGTGGCACTATCTCGCCTGATGGAAAACGGGAAACTTTTAGGGCTACCCCACATAGGGGCATTCCCAAGAGGTTGGGAACAGGTTCAGGATACCCAACCTGCATTCACCTGGTCACTTTGGTGTCCATTCGGCCATGCAGGATTCTTCAAGCAGTGATCCAAATATGATTGGGGGGTTCAGAGCTGAAAACGACTTTCAACAATAGCCAATTACATTGGTAAACTTTGCCATAGAATTGACATTGAGCATTCTTGACTTAATAGGTACAAGCCCACCAGGCGTTGTTTCTGAGGTTTTGAAAACAAATTTCAAATTGACCAAATCATTTTTCAGTGGCTTGATGCCACTGGCAAGTGTGGCTGAGGATTGACCCCCAATACTCTATTATCTGAATGTGTATGCCCGTTGGGCCTTGTCACCATGGGTGTAGGATTTTCTAATATTTCAGCACAAATTTCTTCAATTTGTCTCACAATTTGGTAGAAGAAATTGTGGGAACCAATGAGGAAATATTCAGTGGGATGGCTGTTACCCAAAGCTCATCTATCATGTGGGCAAGATCTCCCTGCATGATGAGAGGGACAGCTGCCCTCTTAGGACTATTCTTAGTAGGAAATAAGAATACTGTCCATTATAGGCAGAGGGATCGCTCCCTGGGACTTACATTACCCTTCCTTTTTGCCAAAGGGGGTGCCTTTACTGGGAATTGCATGAGAGCCACATTCTTGTGGGCTTTAGGTAATTTGATCGCCATCAAAGCCGCAATCTTTTGGGGAGGATGAGGAGCTTTTGGATGGGAGGCATGGAAAGCCTTGACCAACTCGGAGCAGTTTGTGCAATCATGAGCTCTGACCTAACTGTTCTCATAGGCCAGATAATCTTTCTAAGCGGTGAGTTATTGAACCAATCAACAAGATTTGTGGGAAGCCGAGATGGCCTCCACTTCAGCCTCCGCGACATCCTCAATCCCATTTGGCTCAGGATCCTAGGGAATTGCCCCCTTTAATGGGGATAACTGAGACACATGAAATAATGGGTGTTGCTTCTAGTGAGGCAGCAATTTCGACTGGAAAGCGCCATTACATATTTACTCCTCCACAAATTGGGGACCCAAGCATTTACTAGAAAACTTACGTGAGGGCACCTGCATCTGCAAATGCTACATGTCAAGCATGACATGTAAACCAACCTTGATCTCATGAGCTGGAAGCCACTTCTGATCTGCAAACTGAGTAAAGTCACTTATGGCCTTAGTGAGATGCCCCCAAACTAAAGACTGCGTTGTCCAAATATGTTGGACATGGTTGCAGCAACTGGAACCTCTGGGCGAAGGCACGGGCCAACTGAGAATGAGGGTGTTGTACCCCAAGGTTGCTTCATATGGGGAGAATCCAGTGGAGGCATGCGTTCCATTATTATATGCAAATTGAGTGAGGGGGAGGTCATCAGCCCAAGTATCCTGTGCAGAAGCCGCGTAGCAGCGTGGATACTGCTCAAGAGTTTGATTGACCCGTTCAGTTTGGCCATCAAATGGGGGTGGTACATGGTGGAATGGCAGTGAGTAATCTTCAAGATCACCAGAACTTGTTACAGAATCGTGCCATGAACTGGGGCCCATGGTCACTGACAAGCTCCTGTGGGAGACCAAAAATTGAGAACATATGGCGCACAATAAGACGAGTAATTCTTAAGAAGTGATATTGGAGGAACAAGGGATAAAAATGAGAAAATTTGTGAAGCGGTTGACAACCACCACCACTGTGAACCCATTGGAATAGGAAGTTCTACAATGAAATCCATGGACGCCAATGTCCATGGACCCTAAGCCTGTTTAAGGGATAGAAGTCCATTCTTGCTCAACCAGTCTGACTTGGCATGCGCACAAGTTACACAATCTGAAATACATGCTGGTACATCTTTTGACAAGCCCACCCAATTATAGGTACACTTGATCAAGTCAAGACACTTCTTATTTATATGATGTTTAACAGCGGGATGATTGTGGTGAGCCAGAATCACTTCAGCATAAAGAAGAGGAGGAACCCAAACCTTGATCAAAATTGAATGAGACCCTCAATCAGACTAATACAAGAAATGCTTTGACGCAGGGAGGGAAAACCACTCCAAAAGATCCACCCCTTCAGCACAGGCCATTTGTGCTACCAAAAACTTGGGAGATTAGGGGTGCATCTGGAACTAAGTCCACTATTGAAACCATGGGAGGGATGATGGATAAGATTTGGGTGAGAGGGATGACAATAACCAGTTCTGCCTTATCCAAATCTACAGGGCAATGTGCGGGATTCTAACTTAAGAAATTGGAAAGAACATTCAATGCTCCTTCAAAAAACTCATATTTGAAGTTAAAGCTGCACAAATTCTGGTAGGTTTGAGCTTGCCGGTGTGCCAACTTCTGTGATTTTTAGAAGTAGAGGAGGTCTTGATGATCTGTTTGCAATGTTAACTCATGTTGAGCACCCTGAAAAAGATAGCACTAGTGGGTCAGGGCCTACGCCACAGCTGCCAGATCCTTATTGTAGATAGCCCAGGACTGTTCTTTAGGAGAGAACTTGTGGGAATAGTAGGCGAAGGGGTGTAAGTCTCAGGGAACATCCCTTGGCTCTCAATTAGGTCATCTTCCCGTTCCTGAATAAAAAGACACCAAAGAGGATGGCGGTACCTCTCATCACTCAGGGCGATCTCGCTCATGTAGTAGATGAGTGATGGGTAACAGCTCATCCGCTTTGGATCCCATCCCCAATACCCACACTCACCTCAGCAGAACTGTTGCAGGGAATTAGTAAAATCTGTGCCGAGATTACCAAATTAAAATTGGTCAGATCTAATTTGGGTGGCAATCTGGCTGGTGCCCTAAAT
>JAKSZP010013818.1:0-42215 GCA_022478985.1 Massospora cicadina
CCATTTTCAGGAAAAGAATTTCATAAAATTAATGAAATAAGCTTTCCAAGGGAAGAATGACTTACAGCCAAGAGGTTGTGAGCAAAATAATGAAGGTAAACATAAATAAGTATTCTTAATCAAGCTGCGAGATGAATATTGATGGCAAGAGTCTCCTATCTAGGATGAGGAGAGAATCAGGAATTTGAGGACGCAGGATTGAGAAACCTGAATATGACAGTGGGTCATATACCCTGATGGGGGAAAACCAGATCCTGGGAAAAAGATTGTCATGAGTAAATTGATCAGCCTGGCATGACAAGAGGTCATGAGGACCGCGCTCTGAGTAGGCGGTAGCGAGGAGGAAGAGGAGGAAAGCCATATGCCAAAGGTTGTCCTGAGCAGCGTTGAGTATTGACAATTTACTCCACTTGAACCAATGAAGTATTTGACCAGGTGTCCGAAGCACTGTTTCTATGCCCAGTCCTTTTTTTGCTGGAAATCTAGGCAAGAGGGGGGATGTGTTGGGATTTTTGCCTATATTCTCAGCCTGATAGATTACCTGGTATCACTAGGGGAAAATTCTTTAAGGCGAAGTGAATTGGAAATCAGTTAACCCAAATTTTGGAGGAACTACATTTGGGGGATTTTAGGATATTTGTCTGGTCATATCCATTGGGGATCGATCCGGATGAATAACCAATATCTCATTGGGTGAAGCGGCTGACGAAATAAGGGCATCTGATAGTGATTAACTATCAAATGTACTGATTGGGATCGGTCAGGTTTCATCACCAACTGATTGGAAATGTTTAATGAGTTGCAAGGCAAGTGATGCCACCTGCAACTAGCGAATTGATTGGTTAGTGAAGTGACCTACCATAATGGGTAAAAAGCCCCATTATCTAAGCAGGTTGCTAGCCAATTATGGATGATTCACTTGGATCAAGAGGAAAAGATTAAAGATACGTTTCTGACTCTTTCCATTTGAGGTCTCGAGGATGTCCAACATCGGAATCCTAGTCAGGATGGGGAAGACCATTGCTGCTGAGATGAGGAAGGGTGATTCAATGGCAACGGCTGCCGTTTCATCAAAGAGGTGTCAACTGAGGGTTAGACAGCTGAATACACTATAAATTCCCTAGAATTCACTATAATAAAAAACACACATTGACACACATTTACAGACGGATAAGAATTAATAAAGAACATTATTAGTTTGACTGTAGATTTGGTAATGGATATACTATCAGCATCTAGCGTGAAGATTCCATCTCAAGGATATTATTGCAGAAGGCAATAATTGGTAGACTCTCAGAGAAGAGTAGAGATCTGAGTGGGGATCTAGAGATGAAGGGAACCACAGCTATGGGATTGCTGCCGACTGTGTGTTGGGCTGAAGGAGACTGTCATCAGAGGATCTTGATGAAGAACAAGTGGACAGTACTATAGGTAACAAATGCCTAAGAGTGCAATATTCAGTATTATTGGAAATACTGGCCGAAGCGTTGGGCCTGAAGATAATTATAGCTTGACTATGGATATTAGTCGTCATACTATTATCAGATTATATATATTCTTACAACGCAAGGTGCACGAGGAAACTGAACCTGTGCAGTAGAAAGATTACTAGGGTTGACCTCCGATAATCAACTCCTAAGAGTAAAATTTTTACAATGTGGGTCTCATAATTTAAGTAGATTTAAAATATGGTGCATCAGCCAACATTTTAATCCCATGTGGATCCCTATGCATAACCAGATCTTGGTTAAATATTGAGAAGATTCTATGATAAGCTTCTCAAACCTGCCAACCATGGTTGACTTGTAATCCCTAAAACTCGCGCAACAATGAGGGTTGATAGAATCTGAATCTGCCCTATTGGTGGACTTCAGCATTTCATCATACTACGCACTAACACAACGGGCCCATGTTAAAACATTTTTATTCCCAAATCACACGGTAGCCCAAAACATAGAGGTTACATTAAAAGCTGCTTTCATCTGATCCTGCTATAGGGTTTCTTTGCAAATCAAAAATAACGACCCCACTGCTTGTGGTCAATACCTTGGATCACCTATACAACAGTTGCACCTCATGTAAGCAAATTTTACTGGCCTTAACCCAGATCCCCACAATGAGCCAGAAGAGATCCCATGTTTCAGCAGCAGTGATCCCTAAATTAACCCATTGGGTTCCAAAAGAGAATTTGCCCCCAACCGCCTTCCATATGGTAGTTGAGAAAGCGCACTGACCATGCAGTGATACCCCCTAGGCGCCATAGCCCCTCTCCCAGTAGGGACCCTACAATCTACCACCCCTTTACCAGTACAAACCAAGCGCAAGCCCTCAAAAACCCACCAAATCTGTTGGATACCAGCATGATGGAAAACAGTCCAGTGGATTTGCCAACATCAACCTAGCATAAGAAGGGTTGCACCCAACCAGTGGGATTACTCATGACTCCCAGGCAACAGAGGCCACCCAACTGATGGAATATACCTGGACACTCCTGGTTAAAGACCCACAACCTAGCATGCCCCAAAAACTGATCAGATTACATCTCAGACCTCTTTCTTTATACTAAAGGAGGTGGAAATGAACTCAGACAGCTCAAAAGAAGAGCATATGGAGGAGTTAAAGGTATAACAGGAGGGCCCCTCCCAGAAAAACAATGGAGGGGGCATACTAGCTGGTCTTGGATTTTCAACCCCCACCACCTAGAACAACTACACCCCTTGGAGCTCCGCTCAGATTGCCACCAAAAGTCAAGTGCAGAGACTGTAAACAAGCCGCCTAACGGATGCAGGTATAAGTGCTAGCAACCCCCAATATACAGAGGGTCCAACTATGAGGTCCCATGGGGAACCCTAACCCTTCAGTCCCTTAGATTCCATTGGTTTCGAGATTACAATTGAGGGCTTACCTGCTGCACAATTTTAGGTTGACTTGTGTGGATATTGCAGCAATCCAAGAACCCACGTCCCCCCTCTGAGTTATAAGCATGTAATCAACAATTTGAAGGTAACTTTTGTTGGACAAACTATACAGCCCTCATTATCCTTAATCCATTGGTGAAAGATACCATTTATAATCACCTTGATAACTGCCTAAAAGGCAAGATTACTACACCAAAGTAATATTTGTGGGCCATGAGTTTATACCTGCCTATTGCAGGACAAATTAAAGATCGACTAATGGAAGAACTCGCCCGCATTCAACTCCTCAGAATTTGGTGCAGAAGGGCGATTTCATCACCACGTGGAGCCACGTCTGGGACATTCTTTACAACCAAAAGGATTGGTGGGGAACAACCCAACTTTAAGATTTCCTCCAGTAAACATAATTCAATTATGCTTACCTTATCCACGTCTATCCTTGGCTGCATGACTTGGATCAGGTAAAAAGAGTGGAAGTTCAATTCTACATCACAAATTAATATGGCCTTAATTAGCTCCATGCTGGTCAGTTGAGTCTCCACTCCTATGACTAGCAATAATGACATTAGCAATCATAGGCCCTTTATGATGATACTCACGACCAACCTTAGAGCATTGCGCCATTTCTGGCCTAGGATCGTTCTAGAAATCTCAACAACCTTTATCGAGATAAAACTGATACAGCCATCTATAAACCTGTCCCAAAACATCTCCTTGTTTGTGCACCCCAAGATAAATGGCAAAGCTAAAGTTGGAGATCGTGAAGCTTGTTAACAACTGCGCAAAAGCCCAAATGACAGCAGCTCACGCCAAGGTCAGTTGGGCTTAAGCCAGGATTATCATTTTGAAAGAAATTGCCTTAAGCATTTTTCTTCAATGGTTGGAAGTGTAAGAAGCAGCTCAGGAGGCGTACCATCATGAACTTATGACCCAAGAAGAACATGCAGTCAAGATTACATTATCAAATTATTTCACCCAGTGGGAACGCCCCATCCACTTCTTTTACCAAAAACAAAATGCTCACTCAAATTCTCAGTATATTGCAACCTTGAAGGTGGGGAATGCCACACCACAGAACAGGAGAAAATCACTTATGAGACCATCAATAATATCCACTACCTATTCCAAGTTTTTAAGGTAGACCCAGAAACTTTCACGATTTTATTAGATGGACTTAGTAACACCAGTCAATCTCAGTGGGTGTATAACTTCTCACACCGCTCTCATAGCAATAAATTAATGCAATTTTCCTACACGCCCCACGCCTAAAGGTCCATAGCCCGGATGGTATCCATTCAAAGTGTACCTAACGGATTCATAATGAGTATGAAGGCCTTCAGTCCCTTTTCTCGACCATCTTAGTGAAAGGGGGAGTACAAACTGAATCAAGAGGCTCAATTATGACCTTCTCTTATAAAAAGTGATTTGGGAGGACTTCTTGAACTGGCAACTAATATCAAAACTGAACATAGACTAATAACTCTTTACTAAGTCCCTAGCAAACTGCTTGACTAAGTGGGCGTCACCCCTCCTAAACAACTCTCATCATGGCTTCATCCCAGGGATATCACTGTGGAACATTTAAATCAAGCTTAAACAATTCTTTCAGATAAATCACCACAAACTCACAGTTTTCTGGTGCTCCTCAGTATGGAAAATAATATTATTGAGTGCATTGGAATTAACTTAACGCTCCCTAACCCATCTCCACTTCCCTCCACGAGCTAAAAGGTGGATCTTAGCGCTGTATTACCATCTTTACAGCAAACTACTGGCCCTGGTATGCTTTATGGCATTAGTTACAGTCAAACAGGAGTCTCTGCCAAGGGGACCCACTAAGCCCAATCATATTCAACATTGCCCATGATCCTCATTTGGCCCTACTTTATGAACATCTCGTAAGTATTCAAGTGAATGTCAAACCCTCACCCGCGCCATAGCTTTTACAAAGACACTGAGGTAGCAGTTGGGTGTAAAAAGGACTCGACCATATTATCAAGTCCCTGCTCACTATTCCTAGGCGTCCATTGCAAAAGCTAATACCTCTAAAACTACTATAGTACAATTTGTTACTCCCCTCCTTTCCCCTTTTTGGCCTGGAGCCAACCTGCGACACTTTCACCTCCTAGTTTTCCTCACCACATACCAAGGGGTCTAGATCAAGGACAACAAGGACTATATACTGAATGTGATGAACTGCTGCATAGCTAGATGGAGCTGTCAGAGAATTACCCCTCAGGGACGAGCCATGATGGTGAACATCTTTCTGCTTTTCAAAAATCTGGTTTCTTGTTCACGTCTGTCCCTTCATAGACTTTTTTTACTCAAAGTTAACTTGATACTTTGTTACTTGATATGGGGATCCAACCACCCACTCTCCTCTCTACAACAATTTACTGACCCCCCACCAAAGGTTGCCTGGGGTTTTGAAACTAGAATCCATGCCACATTGATACTGACCAGAATTCTCAAGCCCATATTTACTGGGACATCACTCCGATGCCGAATTGGGCTCTGTCTTTAAATCAGGCATTAGCAGCTTCCCTAGGACTGCATCGTGCCTAGCTTTGGATGTCAAAGAATGGCTAACAAACCACATGGGCCACCGCCTCATTTCTTCAAAATTATATACAAAAAATTAGTCCCTCATTGCCCTCAATCATGTAGGTGCATACATGTACCATGCTTTCCCGTACAAAAGGAGTGGCCCTGGCATCAGCTCACTGACACACCCTGTTCCATAATAGGGGGATTGTTCACTGCTGACTTAACCATTTAGATAGGCCTCAATCCTTCCTAATTACCTTAAACTTTTATCCCACAATGGAGCGCAATCTCAAGGCAATCTAGCAGGTTTTAACCACCCTATTCTCTCAGAAAAAAATGTCAAATACCATGTGGCGAGTTATACACTGTTCATACAGGACATGAGGATCAAACCAACCCCACCATTGAGCACAAGAGCTGCCCATAATGCACAAATTCAATAGAAAATCACTTATAACATCTCTATACTTGCCGCCTGCTTTCCCCTTCTGAAACAAGATTTTCAAAAACCTTTAGCAGAACATGGAATGGGCATCTGGTTCAGGACTTAGGTTTGACCGCTTACTCCATGACTGCCCCAATTACTTAAAGTTCTGGCATTTGATGTAGCAATATTTACTATTCATAGCTGATACCTTTGCGTCACTTTTAACTATCAGCTGTGGTCATTACCCTATATGCTCACCTATTTTCAGGTTTACTTTGAGTCCACCCTTAAAATTATGCCGTGTTGTCAACCGCCAACTGATCTACTCAATCAGGTGCTTAGCTTTCACAAATTACTACCATCCTTTCTCATTCCATCCACCCATCGCTTCCACCACCTCATGCTTTTAAGACTCAGACATTCTTTATATAAATAATTGGTGAATACCCTTGGGTTAGGACCACCTAGTACTAGAAAGTGAGTAAATCTACCACCAAAATCGCGTTAATCTTGTCCCTTATGCTATGAGTTTGTTGGAAAGATCCCAATTTCACACCTGTCCCTAACTCCAGTACTGAGGCTAACTCAAACCTTAGTTAAATTATTGAAAAGAAGTCCAACTTTTTAGACCACCCAAGGATGCCACAGCTACCTGAATTCCTGAACGGCATGCTATAATTCCTCTAATCTGACATCACCCTAGCAATACCAATGTTGTCATCACCAATATTGCCATTATAATATTGACCAAACCTCCAGCTTGCGCCGTACATGACACTAAAAAAATCTACAGCTATAAGGATGACTATTTACATAGTAAAATCAATTATATTAATAGCTAGTCTTTTTAAGTAACAAAAAATACTCACCCTGATGTTTAATGCTCCCATTTGTTCTGATGAACCCTGTTCCACTTTCTGATCATAATTTCGCCAGTATTCATATCAAGGCTGCACATTAACTCTATTGGTGAAGAAATATGTAACACAGGCTGCCAAATTAAGATTAAATGACTTAATATTGCGGCTTAGCCTAAGCCCTGGCATGAGAAAAAGTTAAAAATTCTATTTTAACTTTTCAAACTTACTAGGATTTAACCATTAATACAAAATATTTATTCCACTCTGCAGTGCAACCATGATAAGTCTCTACATTTAAATCTATAGGTACTCATAATTAATAAAATAATGTCAAAAATACATTCCAATGCTTCTTCTATTTCTTTAAGTATCAATACCTCCAATACCTGATTTGGACTTGTTGGCCAAAAATGACAAAGTCTAAAAGCTCTGCTTAATTAATAAACTTTGTATGTCCTATCCTGCTCCAAACTATGCTAAACTTTTGGAGGAGCTCATCTGCAATTATCTTTTTTTAGTACTAGTGGTGCCCAACCCAAAAGGGGGAGCCGCCACGAATCACACATCTGCAAGTATCTTTTTGAACAGAAGAGCCAAGAGATAAGAGGTACTTGTAAATAATCTGAGGTAAAGTTCCTCCCCTTTTTACCTAAAATAGGAGGCGGCCATTGTTTTAAATTTTAAGGAACACCCTGATAAGTCAAAAATCTGGCACCTCTCTGTGAGCTAATTCCCTATTGCCTCCTTAAAAATTTAAGCCAATATTACCACAATCAAGATTGATGTGGGGGTAAGCTAAATTCATTTGCATCTAAACTAAGTATCTTAATCAATTTTCTTCTCGTAATACTGAAGATTGTACAATGTGATGCAAGTGCTACTACAGTTGAGATTTAGATGTGGCTTTTTTGGTATTATACCTACTAAGAAGTATCCTCAAAATGGGGTTTACCACCTTATAACATCAACTTAAACAAAATATAGTTATAAGTTTTACTATATAAAAACACTTTGTTTAAACTAATTTACATAGTGCCAGTATTGAGTATTAAATCAACAAGCAACTTGCATCAGTTTGTCAAGAGTTGAGAGAAAATGAATCAAATAACATTCTAATGCTAAAAAAGAACATATCACCTATCTAACAATACATTGGCTGACAAAAAATTGAAAGGACCTTTAAAAAAGATCTATCTCACCCAGTCATCAACCTTGCATCACCCATTGTTAAAATTGTCTGTTAATCTCCTAATATTAGTTTATCAAAGCCACACAGATACAAGTTTTACAAGCACCATAATGTGGACTAGTGATAGAAAATATGGTATTAAAAAAAAGACTTTTATAGTAAACAAAAAACTATTCTAGCTCTAAACTTGGATTTTTCTTATCATTCTTGCCTCAATCTCAACTTTAAACAGAAATTGAGCCTATAATTCACTAAAAAAATTTAGTCCATCTTTAATTTCTCTGGTACTTTTAAGTACAAATGATTCATTTAGACTAAACTTTTATGTTTTCGTAACTTTAATTAATACATATTCTCTTTATACCCTTTAATAGTATTAGTAGATTGATTACATCATATTCTAAAAAGAGACCTCTTTTTTTTAGTAGTAGATGGTCTCAACCTGAGGGGGGATTCATTGTTGTTTACTAAATTACGCCTGGGCTCCTAAGATCCTGAGGCGAGGGAAGGGGAGGGAGGAGGCATCAAGAAAGGGAGGGGGTTTGCATGCCAGAGCCGTGCTGCAGTGACAACTGAGCGGGGGAGGGTTGACGACATAGTGCAGACCTTCAGGGCTATCTCAAAGTGTACCTGAAAGTGGGTGATCATGTGTGGAATGGTCCACACCTGCTGGTCAAAGGCAGCATGAAGGAAGGAGTTATGGATGGTCCAGATGGCTGTGGCATAGGCGAGGACACAGAGGGGTTGGTGGCAACCAGGCAACGTCTGCTCAAACATGAGGTCTTGCACAGGGTGTCCAGACCAGGGCTGAGCATGGAGGAGCGCGCGGGTCTTTGGCCAAAATGCGGCGACACCTAGACAGGTGAAAAAACGATGGAGGTGGGAGTCAATAGGCTCCACACAGTGGGGGCAGCTTTGGTGCTGGAAGGTAGGGCCAGTCCAGTCCCCTGTCCTGTATGAACAGTGGAGCACCCTCCGTAAGGTGTTGGACACCTTTGCTGACAGGATGAGGTGATAGACGTCCTTCCACAATCCCTTAAGGTTGAATCGCACAGAGGGAGGAGGAGCTCAAGGAGTCTTGGGCGGATGGGAGGACGATCTTGGGGGTTGAGGCGAGTTGTGAAAACTTGTCCATTGTGCACAATTGCATGGCGATGGGGGCTGAGGCCAGGGCCTTCCCTTCTGTATGGGAAGGCATGGCGGATCCGCGCGCCTACTCGTTTCAGGGCAAGGAGAGCCTGGTTCCAGTAGGGGGATGAGGATGGTTTCAGGCGATGCCTGGGTGGTTTGTGAGCCACTCCCCTAATGAGGTCAGAGATGCTCTAGGAAGACCCAGAGCTGCTGACACTGACTGGCGGAGGGCGGGCGCCCATTGGGGCATGGGGGTCGCGTCCCAGAAGACAATCAGCCATAGGAACCTCAGAAAGATTGTGGTGGCGTGGGATCGCGTGTCCAGAAGCCCTAGGCCCCCTTCATTGCAGGGTTGGGCAATGGTTGAGAGGGCCATTGGTGGATGGTTTGATCCCCAGATCCAACAGCGGAGGAGTACATTGAGCCGCGTATAGAAGGCATCTGTGAATGGTCAGACGTGCGCTAGGAACCAGACTTTGGAGAGGAGAAACACACTGGCCATCAGAGCTCGACCCTGGGGGGTGATGTGCCGCTGGTTCCAGCTGGCAATCATAGTTAACTGCTGCGAGGAGCAAGACCTCACTGTCTTTTAGCGCAACTCCTTGTTGGTTGATGAGAACGCCCAGGAGACGGAAGGTACCACGCACAGGTTCAATACCAAATGGTGGGGGGAAGGTGGGGGAACCGACCTGTACAACTTTTGTCTTGGAGGTGTTGACCATGGCGTTGAACGCCTTGGTGTACCTCTCAATGGTCACAGTAGCGAGGGCAACATCCCCAGGGCAGCCAAATGCAATGGCGGTGTCATCTGCAAATGCCATGGTGCGGGTGGGGGCTTTACCTGGGATCAGAATCCCTGTTAGCTTGTCCTGTAAGGAGGCCAAGAGGGGGTTGAGGGTGATGTTAAAAAGGATAGGGCTCGGGGGTCCCCTTGCCGGAGACCTTGTCCAATTGGTACTGCCACTGTAAAACCCATTGGCGCCAGGACTCTGGTGTGGAGCTGGTCATAGAGCGCTGATATCCAGCGCCTAGCTGCGGGGGGAGATGGAAGCGGGCCAGGGAAGCATCAATATACTTCCAGGCCACCCAATCATATGCTTTCTCCATATCCAGGAGAGCCACAAAGCCATTCACCTTACGAGGTTTAGCAGTCAAAGTCACGTGAAGGTCATTATAGTTGTCCCATAACGACCTCCCCGGAATAAAACCGTGCTGGGATGGGGAGAGGCGAGGTGACACCCATTTGGTGATGCGGTTGGCCAGAAGCTTCGTGAAGAGCTTGTGGTCAGTGTTGATCAACGCTATGGGGCGCCAGTTCGCCAGGTTCTCACGGTCTGACTTCTTGTGAATGAGGGTCGTGATTGAGCCTCTGGAGTCGGGGAGGACCTCGCCATTCACCAAGAGTGCAGCGAAGAGGTCGAGGAGGGTTCTGGCTATCACTGCAGGTTCCAGAATGTACACCTCGAAGGGTATTCCATCTGAGCCTGGGGCTTTAAGCTGTGGGGATTTAAGAAGGGTTTCCATCACCTCCTGGATGGAAATAGGCGCCAGTAGAGCCTCATCAGCCCGTGGGTCAATGGGCGGCTCTGGAGCCCACCACAGGAAGTCTTGGATGTCCGTCAGGTCCACCTGGGTGGCATGGAAGAGGCTGGAGTAGAAGCGGTGTAGTTCCTGCGTGATTTCCTCCTTATCCGAAGTGGTTGTAGTGCCAATCTTTGGTGCAGTAATGTCCTGCGCTGTTGACCGGGCTTTCTGTTTCTGAAAGAAGAAGTGGGTGGGGCGTTCCCATTGAGCATAGTAACGAGATGTTGTAAAGTTTGCTGCCCGTTCTTCCTGCAGTGTGAGCTCCAAGCGGAGTGCTTCCTGCGCCGCTTCCCAATCTTCCAACCATCCGTGAGAGGGCGAAGGCTGGCAGTTTCGCTCCAGATGTCTGATTCTGGCTTCCGCCTTTTTGACTCTGGCGCGAGCTGCGGTCATCTGGGCTTTGGCACAGTTGTAAGCAACGCGGGTGATGCCCTCCTTGGTCACCGCCCATCTAGCCTTGTGGTCAAGCAGGTGGGGTGGAGGGAGGTGAGAGTCTCCCGGATGGTCATAGACAGCTTCTCCTTAGTGAAGGGGTTGTTGAGAAGAGCTGGGGCAACCCTAGGCCAGAACCTACGTGACGGTCTAAGTGTGGTGGTGAGGACAACGGTGAGTGACCTGTGATCACTCAGATGGTTGTCACGAGAGATGGGAGAGGAGACGCGGCCAATTAGCAGGGGGCCAATCAGTGCCATATCTATGCGTGAACTGACTGGAAAGCTCCTCCATCATACTGGATCCTAGTCATGCAACCTAGGCCAGACTCGGAGGGTGGAAGCGCATCCATAAAGCCACTCAGGCGAAGGAAATCCTGGAGGCGACTTGATCCAGGGCGTTCCTTTGCTGCAGGGGGGTAAGAGTCACGGACGCGACTTATGGTTGTGTTGAAATCTCCCAAGAGGACTGAATTCCGTAGGAGATTGAGTTGGACGAGCTCTTCCAAGAGCCAGTTTTGCTCCTGACCTGCATTAGGCAGGTAGATGCTTTCAGCGAAGAAAGAGAAGTCAGGAGTGGTGAGTTTGGCCAGTATGAGGCGGCCACCTAGATATTGTGAAAAAGGATGGGTTTTAACCTGAGGATTCAAAACAATAAGGGCGGCATGGTTTGTCCAGAAGGAGCTGCCTCCAAACTGTTCATTTCATGCACATTGTTCGTGAGGGAGTATATGGGGCTCCTGGACAGCAGCGATGTCAATTTGTGCTGACCTGAAGTTGTGGAGGAGGCGGTTTCTCCACTTAAAGTCCTGCAACCCATTCGCGTTGATGGATTGCAGGGCCAGGGCGCTGCCGTGGGGACTCATAGCTGTTCCTCTCTATGTCCTGGGAGGTTGCCAGCGCTTAAACCTGCTGCTGTGAGGCGGCTAGTTTTGAGTCCTTTAGCCTGACTATTAGCTGTAATCCGTGAGGAGCGTCGAGGGTTCTGAGGGGAAGAAGAGGGTGGGGGGGTGGAGGACTCAGTAAGCCAGCCTAGGATGCTGCCCCCGCTCCGTTGCAGGGGAAGGACCTGAGGGTGTTCAATGGCGACCTCCGCGGTGTCCCCATTTGATAAGTCTGAATCCGTATTCACTTCCTCCAACACTGCAAAGGATCCGCATGAAATGGACTGTGGGGTTGGGGTAGGACTCTTTGAGGTGGCACTTCTACCACAGACCGCGGGTTGGCAGTCCATGCTGGTGGGCATAGCTCCATTGGGAGCTGAGGGTTGATGCGATAAATCGCTGGTGGAGGTTGGTGGGGGTGCTGCGGAGCCCTGAGTGGGGGTGGCTGACGAGGGGCACCCTGTGGGAGATGCCTTGCGCTTGGTGAGAGAGGGAGTTGACTCTGGGAGATTGGAGGGGGTGCCCACTGGAGGGGGGCATGAGCGCGAAGGTATCCCATACCAATAGTGGGGTTAGCTGTTTCAACTGCTAGGCGTAAGGCCTCAGGAGACAGGTCTTGAACGGGAACCCATTGTGTGGGTTGTGGAATTGCTGCTGCGGCCACGTGGGATCATTTTTGGCCTGGTTTAGGCCCCTGGGTGGTGGCTAAGAGGGCTTGTTTTTGAGCTGTGCAGCCACTATACAGGTGTCCAAGGGCATTACACCATGAACACCGGGGGCGCGCCTGATCAGGGTCGACAAAAAAGATCTCAGGGCATGCCCCAACTACCGCCACACGAGAAATAACCTTAATGTTGCAGGATACAGTGGGGGAGGGGATGAACGACGCCCTAGCTGTGCGAGCTCTTTGAGTGAGAGCATAGTAAGAGGGGACGCTAAAGTCCACTGAAAGAACAGACCCAAACTCCATTAAACCACGATAAACGCCAGTTTAAGAGACTCAGGATCAACAGTCGTTGGTAGGTTGGAAAAAGTAACCCATGAAATTTTCTCCAGGTGAGAACGTGTGTGGGAGATGCAAAGAGATCCACGCGGAATAATGACCTGGAGGGTGGCAGCATGGTCAGCAAGGGCAGCTTCAGTGAAGCCCACATCGATGTAGTGGCCCTCCACTAATTCAATGATGGTGGTGTTAATTGGGAATGTCTCTGCGATCGCTGAAAAGTATGAGAAGTAATCCTCTATATAGAATTCAACAGGGTTATGCCCATAATAAAGGCGAATCACATGGGAGAGGGTTGAGTGAGGTAGAGCTTTTTGCGCTCTAGTTTCGGCCCATTTCTTCTTAATATCAGCAATAAACGCAACTTCACGTGTGAACAGCTTTGGGTAGCGTTGCTGACAGAGGTTTTTTCTACGCCCCAGTGGCTCCTTTGGTATGTTTGTGTTTGCTTTGGGCTGCAATTGTAGGTTGAATGCGAGCTGGTGGTTTGGACTAGTTTGCGGAGTTCCCCTGTTGCTGGAATGTACCAGCAGTTGCTGGCGTCAATTTGAATTAGGGGCGGATTGTTGGGCCTAGCTAAATTGGGGAGGCCCATCCAGATTGGAATTAACTCCAGCAATTGGGAGGAGGGCGATGTTTCATCACTATCCCAATCTCTTTGGGTAAATTCAGCCCGAGTATTTGCTGAGTTTTCGTGGGCAAAAACTCACTGGCTGATTGGTGAATTGGTCATTTTCAGCATATGGCAATAAAGTGCCTACTTGAGAGGTGCCGATTACAGGGTTTAAATGGGACGGGTGAGATTAGAACTTGTGTGAAGTTCCAAAATCTGAACCATTTGAATCCCCATTGGGAAGAGTGGATTGTCCCAATTTGGTGCTTAGTGAACCAGAATGTGCGGCTAATCCAACCTTACATACGAGGGTTTGGGGGCCAGGTAGCTGGGTATCGCCCCTCATGGGGGAGCCAGAAAAACGGCATCAGCAATAATAGATGGGGCTGAATTAGCTGACACAATGGGGGAGGTGAATGCCTGGATGGGCTGAGTTGCATTCAACTGAGCAGACGCCATCAAAACAGCGTGGGTGATGGCCTCCTTGGTTGGAGGGGGCCCAGCGTGTTGGTGGGAGGTAGCGCACGCAGAGCTGTTGGGCGTGCAGGTTGCAGAAGTGCGATCAGTTGAACTGGCGCTAGTTGAAGTAGCTCCAGGTTGGGGGGTGGTGCCTGCTTTCACAGTCGCTGCTTGAGAGTGGGTGATTTTGGTTGACCCTGAGGTGGGTAACCGGGGGTTGCTTCATTTGGGGGTGGTGCTGGCTCATTTGGCTGAGCCCGTGGGTTCTTTTGTGGGGTTTCCTGCCATATTTGCTAATAGTTTTCGTAAATCTCTTTAGTGAAGCTAAATTTCAAGGCTGAATTGTTTTTCAAAAAGTGATGCTTAGCAGAAAGAGAATCTAAAAAGAGACCTTTAAATCTATTACTGAGTTTGAACCTAAGCAATTTTCTCAAAAGAAACTTTAAGCTATTGTTGAGGTTAAGCTCCTATCAATAATATAAATAGGAACGCCTAAACTTAAAACATTATTTTACCACCTAAATTGATCCTAGAAACAACATCCTCTGAACCTTTGTTAGACACATTAACTACTTTACAAACCATCCCACTTACACGTGCTTCAAGGTTTGCCTTAAGTTATATAATGCACCATCTGGTTAATCCTTTTGGCATGACAGCCCTATTATAGAAATAAAAATCAATCATGCTTTTAATAAAACAGTCCGCATATATATTCTATCAGCTTAGCAGATTTTTAGATATTATCTATGAGCTATAATTGGGTTTCATTGACTGATGCTACTAGTGTATTAGGTCGGAAAGATGAATAAACGCTGTTCTATGTTAAAATGAACATCTATCTATCAGCAATTTGCGCGTTGATCTATATTTCTACTGCTGTATTTTAAAGATGGGGTAGCACAACATACATAGCTTTTAATGCTTATTAAAAAATTTGAGGTCTCCTCTATAAGCTAACAATTCACATTGTCACTTGCTAATTCATTACCCTTAGTATTGTTTCTTACTTTTAGTATATACAAAATCACCAGCTCTTGAGTATGTTGAACATGTTGCCACTTTGTTAATTTTTAACCCAAATTAAAAGTTAATTCTAGTAAAGGCGCCTTTGAGCTCTCATCTTAGTTTAAAAATAAAGCGCATAGCTTACAGAAGGGGTACTTATTTACCCTTTCATTCGCTGAACTTATCAGGCACTTTAAAGCTATGTGCGTACATTTCACTCATTTTTATTAGCCATCAAAGAAATTATATGTTCAACTCTCTTGTGGTCTAATAAACCATATGAAGCTGAATATTAGCGTTGAATTTTTCTTTACCACTCTTACTGTTCCTGACCATTATATTATTCCTCTCATAGAGGACATTGTTGCTATGGGGGGATAAAGTCTGGCTGGCGCATCAAGTCTTTCAATTGTGTGCCAGCTCTCATCAATTTCACTGAGCATCAATTTGCTCAATACGTTGAGGCGATGGACACCGTTGGCCTCATAAACAAAGAAAACCTACAGCTATACCTCCTTATGCCCCATGTCACTGATGCTCCCGCCCTGATGCTGTCCACCATGGTCCACCAGCTAAAGCGGGCGCCAGACAAAAGTTTTTAGGGCTTTCTCTCCTTCTGATATGGATTCCTAGGCTGTTAGCTGAGGTGCCATATTAGGAATTATTTTATTTCTAATAATCCCTTTATTTGGCCCATTTGCAAATTAAAGATGCGTGGTAACTCCCCCTTTTGGGTTGGGCACCACTAGTGCTAAAAAAGGGAGGTTAAGGTTAAATGCCCAGGTATAAGTTCAATGTATCTGAATTACTAACTTGATAATTATTAATAAATTTGAGATTAAGGATGAACCTGTACTTGATCTATGATAACCTTAAATTTGGCTAAATACTAGCAGGAAACCCAGGAATATGCTTATGAACAGTATAATCACTTTCTCTAAGGAATCTAGTATGATTGGGTCTAGAGCACTAATTTATTTGTGTAAAATCGCCTGGGATTTCTGAGACAAGAGCTTCAACTAATTTTATCTCCTTTTTTCAGCTGACCTCTCATGATCTTTTGAACCAGAGGTGATCAATACTACAAATTGGGTCAGATCCTGACAGCATAGGTGATCAATACTCAAACTCAGGTTCATTTACTGATAGCAGAGGTGATTAATTCCCCAGATCTTACTGGAATTATGATAACACTCCCTCCTATATCTTGGAATAGCGGATAAATGGCTAAAAAGCTTGCCTATGCACCTAATTATTATGTTACTTTGGGTAACAACAAAATTAGGATGTTCATTCTTCCTCTTATAACTGACTTTATAAGGTCCTGACCAATTTTCAAGCTAATTTTTGACTCTTTTACCTTACCCATTGTAAAAAACTAAAACACCGGTTTGAATCCTTTAAGAGAACGCGTTTTTTTGTTGAACCAATTGGCATCTATAGAGGCGACAATAGACAAATTATCCGGAGTCAAAGCCTGAAGCTAAATAATTTTATATCCAATGGCTTTCATGATAACTTCAGAGTTTTAAGAGTGCATAGTATACCACATATTATACCTTGGAGAGTAAATATTTTGTCCATACAAAATTTGAAAGGGGGACAATTTAATGATTATATACTAAATTTGGTAACCAAGAATCCCAATAAGTAAATATTGTGGCAATCTAAAGGTTTAATTAATTTGCAATTTTGAAGAGTCAATATTTAAGCAGCATTAACTAATTTGACCATCTCATTAGTTGCAGGGTAACAAGGGGCTGTAAACGCTTAAGTGAATCTATCAAGGAAATTCTTTCACCATTGATGAGAAAATTGGCTATTATCATAAAAACTATACTAGGACAACCATGTTGGATGATAAAACAATTATAATATAGTGAGGAATTAGTTGGTGGAATCTGATTAAAAAAATTTGCCTCAATAAATGTAGCAAGATGGTTGGGGGCCAGTAAGATGGATCAGTGACCATTTAATACGCGTGTTAGTGGGCCTACAACATTGATACTAACCATTTAAAAGGTGAAGGAGGTATCAACTAGCGTTGGGGGCAAGATATTGGGCCAGCTTGTCTTTTGCATACTAAGCAGAACTTTAATACATTATTTATTGCGGGAGAATCCCTTACCAGTTGCACTGAAATTATAGCCACTAATAGGGTCTCCTGTAAACCATATGTCAACTTGTAGGTGTCCTTCTAAATTGGTATCTTTCCATCTATAGGGGACAAAGATAGGGTAGCTATTGAATTAAAACTAATTTGTAGAGGTGGCCATTACAAATCTACATGTTTTCTGACCCCTTTTCTATTTTTTGTATTAATATGGGCTCCTCCTTTCACTTGAGGTTGGTTTATGATCTTGTAGAGTTAATCTTTTTTAGGTTGGTTAGAGCTAGGTTAGCATATATGGACAAGCAATCTGCGTTTTGGTGTATTAGTCTTAGGAGATACTATGGAAAAAGTATATGTTTGGAGCTTTTAAGCACAATGGGAAAGACGTCTATCAGGATCCTTCATTTGGTGGAGCTACCATGTCAGAAAACTTGTGAGAAGACCAAACCTAATCAAGATCAGAATTGACACCTATAAATATTAGCAAGCCTTTGGTTGAGGGTACTAACAATTCTTTGGTAATATTGACTCCTGCCAATAGGAGTTTTATCAAATCTGACGATCAGAAGGTTAACATAGATATGGTGACGTTATTGGTCATCTAATTTAAAAATTTTCTATCTCTGATTTACGTTGTTCTTTATGAAGTCATATCAAATCTTCCACTATATAATATAAAATCTTATTAAAGTTTATCCCTTATTTTGAGGTGCTTTTGATTTTAAATTTTATATCAGAATACTATTTTACTACTTTGGACAAATTCACCTCAAAGAAATCGCTAGTGTCATGAAAATAAAAATTTTGTAGCTTTAAAGCACCTTCTCCTATGATTATTAGAACAAAATATTGAAACTGGTGCTTTCTACCAGGTCTGCTTCTGAGGCAGCCTGGTGTAAAATTCCTCACAAGTGAAGAACAATAATAGCAAAGAGAGTTCCTCATCAGAGAAATTGATGAGTATCACCAATGTAAACACTAACTGACAGTAGATACCTTCAGCTAATGTTATCAAACTCCAATTTAATGCCAATATAATTGAGGCAATTGATTGCTCTGACAATTAATTTACAAATCTCAACCCATAATGTTGCCTCATCAAATACAGGATTACTTAAAAGTACTTCTTTCCAGGTAATGATCAAACCATCCTGAGCTTTTAGGGGATTAGCTAGTATGATTCAACTATATACCTCAGCTGTTTTAGCAAGTATTGAAGTTGTCTTGTCTTAAACAGAGCATTAACTCATACAGTATATGCATTTGGCCATCCATCACTTACTACATATTTGGGGTTACATCTCCTCTAGATTCAACAGCAGGTTGTTTATGGCTCAACAATTTCTCTCTCAGTTGTATAACTTTTACAATATCACTTCCAGCTTTGGTCGTGACAGTTGTGAAGTAAATTGATAATAAGAGACTAATTAATGAATTGCATAACCATATTAGTATAACTGAAAAAGGTGTTATGGATTCTTTACGCCAAGAAGTAGCCCAGCATGTTACTAAAACTTCTATTCTTATTCAACAATGGGTTATTAACCTTGAGAGTGAGTTTTCCACTCAATTGGACCAACTAGGAAACTTGTATGATGGCCAGCTTTCTGAACTAATATTTTATTAGAACAAATTGTTCAAGTTATGTATGCTAGTAAAAAATGACTAGGTTCATCAGGGCCTAAAGGTCATCCTGGACCCCTGAGGCGACTTAGTTCCCCTTTTTCTGTGCCAAAACCATTTAGTGAACGTGGTACTACTGAGCTTCTGGTTCTGATAGTTCACATGGACCACAAGGGTACCAGGGCCCCCAGTCCTACTGTGTCATTCCTAATTCTAAAGCACTTGATCAGTCGTTGTTAAAAATATAAGCTTTGGAAACACAAATAAAAGGTTTTGTAAAGGATGCTTTTTGTCTCTAGAGTAGTCCTTTAAATCTGGATTACTCCTTAACTAATTTATGGTTTTGAAAAATTTTACTAATAGCTTGTGTGAGACCAAACGAACCACTTATTTTATTTAACCAATGCAAGCGACCAGGGGATGGGCAATATTAAAACTGAAACTCTAAAGATAAACCAACCAAAAAACATGAACCAACCACCCTTATTGAGCATTGGGAAATACAATAAGAATGAAAAAAATAAACCTACGAGGTATCACAGTGGTGAGCCGCTTATCCCACCATGGCGGAGGGGGAGGGGGGATCAGGTGGATCATTATCAGGTTTAGCATTGAGAAATTAGATCAATATTGATAGCAAGTTGGGGGGCATCCGCGGGATGAGGATTGAGATGAAGTAGATAGTTGTTGAGATTGAAAATTTTGGCCTGGATAAAAGCCTCTATGAGTTTGTCAACATGGTGTTCAGCTTAGATGCAGGCATCAGGAATTTGTTCTAATTTCGCAATATTGGCTCTGATGATATGTGTGGACGGAGAGAAATCTGCAGTTCAGCAACTTGTTTGACAGTGGCGGTGAAAGATCTATAGAGGCGTGTGATTTCCTCTTTTGCAATAGGAGGAGGATTGGGGGGAACAAGGGGGGTGCATCCCTTTTTTAATTTCCATGACAAATTTTGCCACATTCACTGCAAAGATTGCGATTTTTGGGTGAGGCCACCGCGGCCTTGGCAAGCTGATGGTCGTTTTGGAAAGGGGTAGCATTGGGTTTGGGGAAATATTGGCTGGTAGGGGCTGGGGCATCAAATTCTGAAAACATAAAAGGTTCTAAATTGATTCATTTAGCTGGAGGTGGGACAATTTCACCAGATTTTAGTCACATCATCAAATTATTTCCTAGGAAATTTTGATTAACTTGGGAATATTTGATGATAGGTGTCTGTGATTGGGTAAGTTTTGGGGAGGGAGATTTTTGGAAAGAACACGGGTCCAAACCTGCTCCTGATTGGTTGATATAAGTGTAAAACTTGCTGGCTTAGATTTGGGTTGCTCAATTTTGTTGCTGATTCATTAAGCGCTTAACCTGAGGGGTTGAGGAAGCCAAACTCTCCAAAATAATACTGTTGGTGTGGCCTCATTGGTGGAGTTGGCCGTGTTTGCGGGGTTTGAATTGTATTGACATGTTTTTTTGTGTGGTCCAACTCATGGCAGAGGGGACAAATTGTGCGACTATTATTGACATGAGCCCAAAAGAAATGATCAGGTGTGGATGATATATAGGCATGCGGTGGGTTGTGCTGAGCCATGCTCAGCTAGTGAAGGGTAATGTTGGCCATTGCACAAGGTGCCGCAAGGCACACAGCACCACTTGGAACAATGAATTGGAAGATGGGGTTTTGCCATAAATGGACAGCCCTGACATCAACTCCTCATAAAGTGTTTGAAGGGGAAGGTATGAGGGGAGGTTTGCAAAGGTACCACAAGTGTGGTATCATCTAGGAGAAGTGTTAAGGTGTGGTAATGGGGTGTTTTTGTTTATTAAGGGCGTAGCTGCTGCAGCAGGCGCATCCTCTTTGGTGGGAAAGCCTATGTCAAAATAGCCCTTATAAGGGCAGAAGTCTATAAATCCTGCCAGTGCGAAGGTGGAAATTGCCAGCGCAATCATCACTTTGTTGATATATAAGAAGTGACACCTATACTCAACTCGGAGGCAAAAGCAGATAAAGGATCAAGGTAGGGCTAAGGGATGGGGGCAGAGTGGGTGGACTCATGCAAGGTGGAGTGCTAAGTCCCTTGGAGGGAGATAGCGACTAGATGTATTTGGCAGCTTGGAAGAGCCAGTCTGCACGCGTTTGCAGCTGGGTGGTAAATGCTAGTGGGTGGAGCCCCACTGCCCCAATGTAGGGCAGCGGGTGGTGGATCTGAGGACATAAATTGAGAAATTGATGTGGTGAGGCGGTGGTGGAAAATAGACTTTTTTTCAAAATTGCTTAAAAGTGATGTCGAGCAGAAAAAAAGTTCATAAACAAACCACTTAAGAACCTCAAAAGCAGTTTAACATCATTTATTGATGATATAGCTTCCAAGTATTGCTTGCTTGCTACTTGAAAAATGAGATGCTTCCATAAAGTTACACTTTAAATCTATCCTCTTTGGTAAGTCACCTTACTCAATGTGTTCAAAATCTATTAGATTATCTTAACAACTTATGACAAAAAGTTAGAAGGGTTCTTACTAAAGCCCATATTCCCATGTCTGAGCCCTCAGAAGCTGAACGTGTAACAGGACTGGCTGTTCATATACTAACAGGTATATCTAAGTCTTTCAAAACCTACATTTAAAGATAAGTATGAGCAAAGTGAAAGTAGTTATCAATCTTTTCTATTTGTCTATGAAAGAACTATGGATGATGCATCTGATTAACAGAAGTTCAACACACAACCTCCTGTCTAAGCTGATTAGCTCAGGTAATTATGGTTACTCACCTTAAGGTTTTTCACACTTGGGCTCAAGTAAAACTTGCATAATTAAAGAATTTGCAAGAGATCAGATTAAGATAACTCAAAAGCAGGCTCTTATGAGTATTTAATTTGTTTGAAAAGATATAATTCAAGAGTTTGGCAAAAGTTTCTATCATATCTTCAGAAGTTTAGTGACTTGTGATCACAAAAACTTATTGATGCTATCTATGCTGTAATGATTACCTTCTCCTCGTGCACTCAATTGCAGATTCATTTAAAGTTGGTTAAAAGAGCATTTCGCTCTATCTTTAATATAAAACAAGTGTTAATGGAGATCCCTAGTGGTGCAGTACAATCAGCTTCAGCTAATGATCCTTAAATCTATGTTCATGCATACCACATAAAGCTAAACTAAAGAGATAAGAGAGAATTCTGTGGTTGATGTGTATAAAGTGATCATGTGGAAGACAATGTAGGAAAGGAACAGCATGATAAGTCAAAAAAAGAGGAGCCAGAATAGGGCATGATGCTTTCTCTTCTTAACAACCTCTTATGCCTCACTTCAAATTTCTTGTTCCTCTAAGGAGTGCTATGTGTTTCTTCTCCAGGTGAATTGATGTACCTGAAGAACTAGCCGATAAAGATATTTTTTCATCTTATTTTTCTGTTCTATGTTATGTCCCTATCCAACCAATGATACTTTTAAATTTTTAGACCCACATTTTGTACTGATTTAAATTAATTAGAAGTATTACATATTGATAAAAAATATTAGCCATTAATAATATTGACTCACTATCAATGTGACTTCATCTCAGCTTATGAAATCATTCAAAATTGCACTAGATCTAAATTACTCCCAATAATATATAACTACTGGCCCTTCTTATATATATCCATATGAGCTTTTCTCTTCCTAAAGCGTTTTAATAATTATTTGTTTCGTCACCCGCTGCAAAATGAATAATGATTTTTACAAATGTTCACATGAGAAAAAAATTAAATAAATATTAATGAAATAATTAGTTATGAGGACAATTATCTTTCTTTTATCAGTTATTGAATATTATTAATTATAAATGATACCTTATACTATGGCAAACATCGCCTTCTAATTGTTGCTCTGAAAGGTTTGCTAACTAATCTTCAGTAAGAGTATCCAAACAGGATAGCTCACCAAAAACAAAATCTTGTGTCCATTGGCTTCATGGGCGTCTTAGGAGGAACAGCACTATAAAAAAGAACATATGTTTAATATAATCAGTTGGCTTTCATCCCAAAAAAGTAGCACCACGTTTAATTGATACAATGTATTAGCTCTTTGGTGTTCATCCTGAAGTACATAGCACCAGATACCCAGATATAAATATAAAAATGTTTTAAAGTTTTAAATACTTAGTATTGGATTTAAAAGTTCTATTGGGGGTATTTTAGAAGCCAAACATGATTTAAGCACTTTTGCTCGCTTGTTTCTATAGTATAAGAGAGGAAACTTGGATTGGGACCATCTAGTACTAAAAAAAGAGAGAGGAAACTTGGGAATTGAATATAGGGAAGTTCCCACAGATTCTGCGGACAGCTTGGCCCTCAGGGGGCTTATTTCAATAATTGAACCTAAAAATCTATCTTCCAGAGCGTTCTAGACTGTTTAGGGAATCTGGCCATTTTGAAAACTTTGTTTAACAAATATCCTAAAACAATAAAAATAACAGCCTTTAATTTGATCTTTAATGGTCAGATACCATCAAAAAATAACGCAGTGTTGTTTATGCCTAGTAATTAAATTTAATTCAAACTTTTTAGCAAATTTAAGTGGGTCAAGGCCCTCTTGACCCACCTGTTTGGCCTTAGTAACACCCTTAGGGTAAGAGAAAGCTACATGGTGGTCATGCACAGCCTGACTGTCACACAAGTGGGAAGGGTAAACTTAAACGGTGTGTTTTTCTATTGAAGTAACCAACTTCCATCTTTAGACTTAAATACCAAATTTTGGGGCCTTGAAATATTCTTCCTCCTCAATCATTATGTGTTACAGAGGGAATGCCTTTATTTTAAAATAATTTGGTCACCATTCCAAACAGATTCAAAATATTATTGACATGGAAATACAATTATTGGTACCAGCAGACCATATATTTTTTAGTACTAGATGGTCCCAACCCCCAGCAGACCATATATTAAAAACTTCAGGTGTTGCTTAAAATATCTCATTTAGATCCTTCAACTTGCCCTGAACCCTTGATCCTGAATACAATGAAACTAACTTTATTCTATTGGCTAAACTTACTTTACTGACTGTGCAATTATATAAGTAATCCTATTGCTTATTTATGGCCTCCGCTTATAAATAGATTTAATCATCTGTCACTTCTAATAGTGAGTTAAGTGACTTTAGTTTAGATGATAATCCTATTAGCTAGGGTAGAGGTTGAATATGGAGATTTGCTTACTCCTGACCAGCAATAAAAATCCAAGGCTCTCATTGTTAAATATGTAACATATTTGCGAATAGTGCAGGAAATTTTGTATTGATAAAAAAAGTACAAGTAAAAATTGGGATGCTTACTGTTAGGGTAAATACGTGTAAGTCCAGGAGAACTCCCCCATGTGCATAGATCGGCAATTTTCCCATTCTTTAACAAGAAGTGTCTGAAAAGGCGTCTGTACCCCCATCACCCAGGGCACCCTAGCCCATGTGGTAGACAAGCGCTGGGTAACAGCTTTCCCTCTGAAGATTTCTCCCCCAGTTCCCACGCTCACCTCTGCTGAACTTGTCCGCCAAATTGAGGAAATCTGAACTGAGATTACCAAATTGAAGCAAAAGGTCGAAATTTAATGGAAGTCTAATGGGCAAAAATCCATTATTTGAGAAAAAACAACTAGTGAATTATTGGCCAGAATTATAGATGACATTGATTCATCAAGTAGTAAAATTGCTGATGCTAAAGTCCCCTTGAAATCATTAGGGACAATCCCCAATAAGAATAAACACCTAGTTCAAGAATTGGGATTTGCGCCAGATGCAATTAATTTGGCTGAACGAATGCCTCATCGACTGGGCACAGGCGGATTGGTCATCCTAAACCCATTTCCAACCAAATTGGGACTGCCCCTATGTGGGGTGGCCCTGGGAATTCCCGCTGCCCATCAGGACAGACAATACCATGCTAACTGACATAAATGCAGTTGAGCCTCAGTCCATTCATTCACGGCTGAACTGGTAGAGACTCAGCATACCGCTGAATCCTTTGATGCTGGTTTCAATTAGAAAATATCCTCCCACTTCCACAAAAATTCACCAGGTTAGGTTGAATTTGAGGGTCTGATCCCTACTTTGACCCACTACCAATTGAACACTATTTAATCAGTGCTTTGCAATGAGAAGGGCGTTGTTCAATTTTCTATACTTATCTTTCCAATAAAAAACCCTTTACCCAATTCCTGTTTTTTGTTTAAAACAAAACTGCTCTTTCCGCCCATATTCAAACAACCCTCAGGGTTTATGGCCATGTTCACCTTGTACTTTGCTTGGTGACTATACAAAATTATGGCTCATGTGTGCACTCAAAGGCGGTATTCCTTCCTAGTTCCATAACCGTCATACCAGAAGCAATGCCATTGGCATTCAGGTTTGCCGTTTAGGTGCTACATCACTTAAACTGGCAGGTCAGTCTAAAAATAGCTTGCTGTTTGCCTGACTTAATTGACCAACCATCTTTCCTAACCGTTTCCACATCTCTTGTCAATATGGGCTTATCAATGGTCTTTTATTTCTCAGCTGAATCAGGCTGTGAAGAAATTTTACTATGGCCATAATAGCCTAATACCTATCAAATTGTCAAAGCCCACCCTCCTAAATGGAATCATCAAGATAGGAGCCGCCGTGGTGGCCTTGGTGTCAAAATTCCAGCTCCAAATCAGTGTCCAAACCACATTCCATAGTTGCCATGATCATCATTCCCATGTCATTTTGTTCTGGAATTATGTCTTATGGAGTGTTTCCTCCTGTTACAAACCTAGTGGTTTCCCCTGATCCTAGTACCATCTCTTCCATATCTTCAGATTCAACTAAAGTTGCCAATAAAGAGAATTTCGCCTACTTTTTATTACCCATGAAGATTAGTATTAGGTCTCACCACATCTCCTTTGAGGCTTTGGTGGATACCAGAGCCACGGGTAGTTTTATGAGTGTTGAGCTATCCCAACAATTTGAGCTTGACATGGACCTAGGTCCTTTGGTGATGGTTGTTTCATCAGGCTCTAAGACCTCATATCTAATCTAACAGCTGGTACCTTTCTCTGTACATCAGTTTAGCTTTTGTGATCTATTCTCAGCAATTCCCAACTTGGTGTTTCCAGTAATATTGGGGGTCGGATGGTGGCATACAACATGTTATAATTCACCTAGAGTAAATATGTTGTCATTTGTTAATAATCAAACGGAAGGGGAGTTTCCTTTAGTCAATGCCCTTAATAAATCTCAATCCAGGAGCTCCATCACTTCCCTGATTTCCCCTGCGTGCCTTCCATATGATTTTCTCAATGAGTTAATGCGCTATCAAATTAATTATAATTCCAAGAAGGCGGACTGTCTTCCCGCTCACACTAAATTTGATTTAGGATTCTGAATAATGGTGCAACTGGTGAATATCAACTGTCCCTTGTATCTGCACACTGCGGAGGAAGAGGCTGCTTTTAACACTTGGCAAGATGAAATTCTTAAGAAAGGAGGTTATTAAAAAAGACATCACTAGTTGCTTCTGCCAACGTTTTTTTAAGAAGGCCAATGGTTCCCTCCATCCATGCGTTGATTATGGACACCTAAATAAAATTACAGTGCACAATCCCTACCCTTTGCCCCTGAAGCAAACTATCAGTCAAGCAATCGCTAAATCTTGTGTTTCTCCAAGCTTAATCTTGTTAATGCGTCAACCAAATATTGGTGACGGAAGGTCAAGAATGGCTTACTGCGATCTAACAAAGCAAGGTATTTTTCAATTCCTTGTAATGCCTTTGGATTGAAGAATGCGCCAGCTCACATCGCAAAGAATGATCGTTAGTGTTTTGGGCGAATTCTGATTTACTTGTGCGGTTGCATATATTGACAACATTTTGGTTCACACCCCTTCTCCTGAACAATATGCAAAAGACTTGGAAGCAGTAATGGCTGCTTTGTATAAGGCAGGCCTGTTTGTTAAACCTTCAAAATGCGAGTTTTATAGGGAGGAAGTTACCTTTCTTTGAAACATTGTCCTAAAAGCTGGGTATGCAATTCCCCCAACAAGTTGGATGCCATCTGCGAATGGACAATTCCAACAACCCAAAAACAATTACAAAGTTTTATTGGCCACCATTATTTTCTTAAAGAAATTTTCCCCAGCCCTTTCTCAACTAGCCGCTCCAATTCACCTTCTCATGGGTAAGAATGTTCCTTTTTGTTGGACACCCAAGCGCCATCAGGCGTTCAAGTCAATCAAAGAGGTGTTCTTATCACCTCCCATTCTAAAACACACCAACTCATGCAGACTGTATATCATTGTATGCGATGCTTCATCTGTTGCAGTGGGGGATGTTCTGCTCCAAGGCATTACGGTTTATTTCATTCAGTCACATACTTTTCCTGGACATTCTCCTCTACTGAGCAATCCTGAGCCATCTACAATAAGACGTTGGCAGCCTTAGCATGGGCTCTGACTCATTGGAAACATCTATTACAAGGCGCTCAGCATAAGTTAATGGTGCGTACTTATCACCAAGCTCTTCTGTAATTCCGCAAACCACAGCGATTGGCACATAGGCAAGCTTGTACCATTGAGATTTATACACCTTCAAATTTAAATAAGAAGTTGTAAAAGGTGCGTTAAATGTGCTTCCCAATTACCTTATCTCAACCTGGCTCATTGCCCCCACAGACTTGGATGAAGCAGATTTGGTTACCATGATTCCCACCACTTAAATTTTTTCTATTACACCCGTGGTCTTATCAGTAGACTTAGCTCCTGATGCTTCACTTATTTCACAGGTTTTAGCAGCTCAATTGACCTTCCCCAAAGTAGTGGAGTTATTAGACCAATTGTTTCTTGAAACTCACAAACATTTCTATATTCTTGGTGGAGGGCTTCATTATTTTCTGGTTGCAGGATTAAGTCTCCCCTCTCTTTAGAGCTGAGGTTTTTTGGGCACATTCCGACCCTCCTACAATCAGTCATCCAGGCGATAAGAAATGTACCAAGTTGATCAAGTGGAATTTTAATTTGCGGGGTTATCAAAAGTAGTACAATCCTGGATCTCCAATTGCATTACTTGTGCATGGCCAAGTCAGATTGATCAGGAAGGAACGGTCTACTTCATCCTTTACAACAGGCGGAGGGACTATGGATATCAGTGTCCGTGGACTTTATTGTTGATCTTCCCTGTTCTAATGGGTTTACAGCGGTGATGGTGGTGGCCAACCATTTAACTAAATTTTCTCTATATATTCCATGCTCTTCTGTGATTATGTCAGAAGAAACCGCTCGTCTCTTCATACTCCATGTGTTTTCTATGTTTGGTCTCCCACAGGAAATCATCAGTGACCGTGGGCCCCAGTTTACAGCGCGTTTCTGATATGAGCTTTTATCCATCTTAAAAATTACCCCCTGCCATTTCATGACATATCATCCCCAGTCCAATGGACAAACTGAGCGAGTTAACCAAAATTTGGAACAGTATTTGCACTTCTACGCTGCGGCAACACAGGATATCTGGGCCAATGACTTTCCCCTCACTCAATTTGCCTATAACAATGGAACTCGCGCTTCTACGGGGTTTTCTCCATATAAAGTGACGTTGGGGGTATAATCCCACTTTTTCAGTTGGTCCATGTCTGCGTTCAGAGGTCCCAGCTGTCACAGATCATGCTGAGCGCATTCAGCCTACCCAGTCCTTAGTGCAAAAGAATCTCACTAAAGCTATTAATGATTACAAATGGTTTGCAGATTAAAAATGGCTTACTAGCCACGACATAGTGGTGTGCTTATATGTTATGCTTGATACACGCCATTTGCGGATGCAGGTACTTTCCAGAAGCTTGCAAGCAAGCGTTTGGGTCCCCACTTAGTGGAGAAAGAATTGGGCAATGGTGCTTTCTGGTTAAAGTTACCAGATCATTAAAACAGCACCCCATCTTCCACATATTTCAGTTGTCCCCATTCAAGGAGATTATTCCCACTGATCCTCAGCTGATAGTAACTGAGGATGCGGAGTAGGCCAAGGTGGAAAGCATCTTAACGTCCTGCAAATCTTGGGGGTCAGTTCAGTATCGTCATTTGAAAGTCTATATGGCCTATGAGAACAGTTGGGTCAAGGCCCACAATTGTGCAAACTGCATGGAACTGGTTAAGGCATTTCATGTTTCTCATCCCAATGGACCCGTCACTCCCCAAAAGTTGCAACTTTGATGTCAATAAAGTTTCACAAGGCGCACAAGAATGTAGCCCTTATGCAGTTTCCTGGCGGAGGTGGCGCTCCTTTGGCAAAAGGAAAGGGTAATGTAAGTCCAGGGGAACATCCCCTGTGCATAGATCGGCAATTTTCCCATTCCTGAACAAGAAGGGTCTGAAGAAGGCGGCTGTACCCCCCATCACCCAGGGCACCCTAGCCCATGTGGTAGATAAGCGCTGTATAACAGCTTTCCCTCTGAAGATTTCTCCCCAGTTCCCACGCTCACCTCTGCTGAACTTTTTAACTGAATTGAGGAAAACTGCACTGAGATTACTAAATTGAAGATGAAAGGTTTGAATTTAATGGGAATAAAGTCTGATGGGAAGAAATCCATTTTTTGAGAAAAGACAACCAGCGAATTATTGGCCATAATTGCAGATGACATTGATTCATCAAGTAGTACAATCGCTGATGCTAAAGTCCCTTTGGAATCATCAGGGACAAACCCCAATGAGAAGAAACCCCTAGTCCAAGAATTGGTATTAGCGCCAGATGGAAATAATTTGGCTTAATGAATGCCCCAGCAACAGGGCATGGGTAGGTTAGTCATTCCAAACCTGTTTCCAACCAATTAGGACTGCCCCTATGTGGGGTGGCCCTGGGGAAATCCCGCTGCCCATCAGGACAGGCAAAACCATGCTAACTGACATAAATGCAGTTGAGCCTCAGTCCATTCATTCACGGCTGAACTGGTAGTGACTCAGCATACCGCTGAATCCTTTGATGCTGGTTTCAATTATAAAATATCCTCCCACTTCCACAAAAATTCACCAGGTTAGGTTGAATTTGAGGGCCTGATTCCTGCTTTGACCCACTATCAATTGAACACTATTTAATCAGTGCTTTGCAATGAAAAGAACGTTGTTCAATTTTCTTTACTTATCTTTCCAATAAAAAACCCTTTACCCAATTCCTGTTTCATGTTTAAAACAAAACTGCCTTTTCCGCCCATATTCAAACAACTTTCAGGGTTTATGGCCATGTTCACCTTGTACTTTGCTTGGTGACTATACAAAATTATGGCTCGTGTGCACTCAAAGGTGGTATTCCTTCCTAGTTCCATAACCGTCATACCAGAAGCAATGCCATTGGCATTCAGGTTTGCCGTTTAGGTGCTACATCACTTAAACTGGCAGGTCAGTCTAAAAATAGCTTGCTGTTTGCCTGACAGTACGTGCCAAAAGAATACTGACCTTTAACTGCGCATATCTTAGCAGCCACAAGAACAAGAACAGACTGTTGAGATGCGCCTATTTAAGAATTGGGCGAGGTATATTGGGGGAGGGTCCTGTCATTTTGGGGTTGAGTGTTCCACAACTTGTGGTTAAACTAGCACCTAAGAGTTCCTCCATCCTTGAGGCCAATATACGTGAACTTTTGGTATTATTAACTTTGGAAATATAAAGCCTGAAGAGTTTGATATAATTTTCTACCAAAATATTAAGAAAATAAGAACTTTCTGGGTCTTAGTTTTTTAGGAAATAGGATAAACATACCCCCACATTCTGCCTAAGGTAGGATGGTGGATGTTAATCTTGGATTGGGGAAAGGAGGCTGGTATGCTTAATTGTGATAGTGGAGGAATGATTTCTGATTTTTAAAACAATCAGATATTGGTTTAAATCCCCAATTTCGCCTTGAAAGTATCAGCGGAAGATTCTGAGCCATTCTTGAGCTGTTTTTCCATATTATGAATGTCCAAATTCACTTTCTCAAGCTTGATTGAAGTGTCAGAATTAATTCCCATTTTGGCCTTTTTATTTCAACTTTTTGCTTGGTTTTGGCTTGCTATGTAAATTCTCCCCTCTCATTTGGACTTTTATTTGAGCCCTTGTTAGGAACAAGAAATAGGAACCATGGTTGAGAGCTCTTTTTTTCCAAAATCTTCACAAAGCTGTTTGATTTTTTAGAAAAATCTTCAGATTTTGACACTTGAATTGCTTTGGGATATAAAGTGGCTGGGAAAAAGATATAGGCAAACAGGGAGGGGCGGCCACCCATCTCTCATCCAAGGTATGCCCTAGGTATGAGATTTTGGTGAGGGGCAAGGCCTTGAGGTAGAACCCTTTTTGTTCCTAGAGGGATTATAACTCTGCCCAGCCTGAAAGCTGGAGCCAAGGGCCTTACACTTCCTCTATTCAAGACCAACTTTACTGAAAATCTTAATTGAGGAGGCTCAAGTATCTGATAAACTAAAGCAAATTATTAAAAGCTGGGTTATTAACACCTCCATAGAGCCCATGTGCTTTTTCCTTGCAGCTTGTCCAAAAAAGGCGGAGGATATAGTGTGATTATAATTATTGATGTTTTATTCTAATTACTAAAAAGGGCTCATATATTACCTCATATTGATGATTTTTTGAGATTGTTGGCTGGGTTTCAATCTTTTTAACCATGGAACTGGTTAGCAGGTATTTGTCAATTTTAAACTTGCTCTGTAGGGTTGTCAAAAATGTGTTTTGATTTTCATCAATGAGCTATTTGAGCCAATCATATGATGCAGGCATTTTGTAACGCCTCTTGCTTTCTTTCAAAAGACATGGATTGTTTATTTTGCAATCTATAGTTTTCTTGTGCCCTCATTTTTTGAGACTATATTACCATTTTTTGCATATATATATATAGTGAACATATAAACCTTTTAATGGAAGTATTTAGCCAGATTCGTCACTCTTATTTAGAGTTAAAGCCAATTAAGTATTCTTTTTTCAAGACCAAGCTGGTTTTTAGGTTATAAGGTTAACAGATAAGTATTTTGCCTTTTTCTATAAAAAAAAAAAATTTTAAGGACATCACTATTTCCTATGAGGGTACATTAATTTATGCTTTAGAAATTGTTGGTTATTAGTGACGTTTCATCCTTATTTTGCCAAAATTACTGAGCCTTTAGTCTACTTGTTACATAAGGAAGTCCATTTCTCTAGGGAAAATTATCAACAGCAAGCATTTGATCTTTTACGTCAAGCTTCTGTCCTGCTCCAGTTTTATCTCATCCTGATTTTACAAAACTTCTTTTATTTACAGATGTCATAGATGTTTGCTGTTGGGGTCATACTGGTGTAGCATGACTCTAACCCTATATATCACCCTATTGCATATTGCATTAAAACTCACACTAATTAAAATTCAAATGCTGTTTAAATAAAGAGGGAATATACCACAGTTATACGAACCATAAAACACTTACTTCCTTATTCTAAGACAAACATTTAATACTTTTCACTGGCCATGCTTCTTTAAATGGTTAAAAAAAGATGAAAGACCCTAGTGGCGTTTAGCTTGTGGGCTCTAAAGCTCTTTTTTATATTTTTTTGCAATTAAACATGGTGCCTGGGCCATTCACCAAAATGCCAATGGACTTGATTGATTGCTAATGCTCACTTTTTCACTACTGAAGAGATTATTGTATATTTTACATGCTTGGAAAGCTTAATTTTTGAGCCATAAATTAATGGATATAATTGCCAAGTTACAAGCTTTAGCCCATAAAAACCAAATTAAAGAGTCTTACTTCATTAAAAAATTTGGAACCAAGTGGTTCTTTTTTGTTTGTCTCTCCGTTAAGCTGGATACATTATGGAAGATCATCAATCCACTGTTCATGAGTCTGTTATAGAACTTTACAATGGTTAAAAGATCGTTGTTTTTGGGATATTATGCTTGAGACTTTGTATGATGTTCTGGAAACTTGCTTTAAGTATCAGAAAGAATGTTGGAAGTTCCATGTTTAGGTATAAAATTCTGTGACCACTCAATTCTTTTCTACTATGAGTATTTACTTAATGGGTCCCCTTCCGTCCACTATATTGCATTGTCACATTATAAATGCTATTAATAATTTTACTAAGTGGATTAAAGCCATTTTAGTGTCTGCTGCTAATACAAAATCTATGGAGGCCTTTTTTTAAACAGGTATTCACCTGTCATGGCAGCCCAAAAAATGGTATTATTTAACAATGAGCTACTTTATAAAGCAAGTGGTGTAAACTTTTTGAAGCCACTACTCTCTGTAGCTCTTGAGTTTACTTCACAGGCTCTTATGTGAGTTGTTATAAATAGTAAATATAGCTGATATTTATATATAGATATATGGGGTTATTGATAGTATGAAAACTATCACCCGGTGGAATCTTCACAGCCAATATAATTTTTTCTACAACGCTAGACTGGTGCTACGCGCTTGGTTAATCCCTAAGGATATTAATATAATGAAGGGCTTTTCCCTCTAACTCTTCCTTCTTGTTTGAAATGAATTAAATTTAATATAATTGTAGATTCAGAGGTTCTCTTCTCCTCAATGGAACTTAAACTATTCTTAGGTTCATAAGTTTTCAGTTACTCATTTAATGCAGGAGCCCACGGAGATCTGAGCATTAATAAATAGCCTAAGGATATCTGATCCTTCCAAAACTCTACTTCAAGAGTAAAAATACAGCAACTGTAAACGGGCTAAATAAAGTAATTTATTCTGAACTGATCTGCTTTATTTATAAAACGTGGGAATTATAGGGAAACTTGGCGCTCAACCCCAATTGGCGCCCCACTGGAAAAACGGCAGCTGATGCCATTTACTTAGCCTTCTTTACATCGTGCACACCAGGATTACTCAATGAGCTAGTTGCGTTTTGCCGCCTTCTATCCCTGTGACCTTCTCCAGTTTATTAATAATGCGTCCCAGCATCTTTACTAACCTCAGCGGGTTAAACTAATTAAGATAGCGACCTGATTAAGTACTGAGCCCTTTAATCATCAATAGAAGGTTGCTTTAACTTTTGAGCTTAACCCGCAAGTTGTTATTAAAAGTTTTGTCAACACTTTAACAACTACACATAAATCTTTCAATTATTGGGGACAAGCCCTAATTGACCAATATAAATTGTTAAAATGATCATTAGTTTATATCTAATAACATAGTTACACGTTCATCGTTGGGGATCATCCTAAAGAGAATCAAGCAATTCAGCAGATCTTGTGGATCAAACCCAGAAGATTTCCTATCATTCATTAGGGTGATTTTGCCAAAAAATAGTTATCATCCAAAATGATAAATGCCATATCCACTATCTGGCATAATCACCTAGCTATAAGCAGATTTATTATAATCTAATCAGCTGGGTAATATTGGCATATTAGAATCCCAACATATCCCTTACTTGCTTAGATTACCCAGCAAGAGATAGGAATTTAAGAAAAGGATGCCAGCTCAGACTTTAGCCATCATGCTTCAATGTTTCTTCAGCGGAGCTCAGCTCTATCAGCACTTTATGCTTCTCATGCCAACCTTCAGCAACGAGGCTCCTCATCTTTGATTCCTACTTGCTGCAACCTCTCTTGAGCGCAGTTCCTGTGGCATCATGCCACGCCAGGACTATTTAAGCCATTCTTGGTGATAATATGAACTGGTCAACCTGTATTACACCAGGACAGGTTTCAAAGACTCCTCATCTTTTACAAGGCCTTCTCAGTTGGCTTTACTAAGTCCTTGTTCCCTGTACCCCCCAGGCTGTGATATCCATTTTTGATCAGAGTGGCTTTTCCCTCCTAGGGCATCTTTATGGTGGATCAAATTTTAACACATACTGATACTGCCAAGTGCCTCAGGAATACTCACAGTGGATCCAGTTTTACCCTAAGCTGATCGTGCTGAACATCCTTATTTTCTCCAACACCTCAGGATTACTCATGATGATCCAGTTCTAACTCAAGCAAACCCTTCCAAACATCCTTATTCTCTCCAGCAACTCAAGGCTAACGGCAGATCCAGCTTTAACCTGAGCCAATCCTGCTGACATACTTGTTTATTCTAATGCCTCGGGACTACTAATAGTAGTTCCAGTTTCAATATGACTGACCCTACCAAATATAATAGGGAACACCGCCAGATGATTTTGAGCATTTGAAACAAAAGATTGATCTTATTTTTTCATTTCTAACTTTTATATGTTATATTTAGTTTTTATCTTATATTCTATATAATTTTTCTTTGCAATGGGACTTAACTATCAGTAGCTCAGAGGTTCATCTTTTCCAACTATTATACTGGTTCAGAGGTCCTTTTTCTGAACTTAACTTATATCATGGTTCAGCGGTCTCTTATTAAGACTAGACGAATACACCAGGACTTAACCTATTGTTAGTAGGCTCAGCGGTCCCATAGAAGCATATTAATTGTATTTTTTTAATTATTTTCTTATGGTTTTTATTATCTTTTATCTTTATAGTTTTATCTTTATATGATTTTTTGGAATTGTGACATCCTTAACATTCATAATAAATTCTGCTAACAGATCTGAAAATAAATTCCTTACTCACGCTGATTGGTATTGTAATATTAGCTTCATCTAATTTTGACTTATGTTAAAGATCATTATACACATTTTTGCCATTTTCATTAATTAATTAGCATAAGGTCAAGCGACTTCCTCCTCAATTTTTGGATCAATTTTTTTCCATTTATAACCTCACTCATAAAATAAAATTTATAGTAGGCATTGTATACCAATATTGTTGATCCTCCATTCTTAAGTAGGTATTATCTACTTTGTCTGAGCAGATATCTGGTGGTACAGGTTCCCTTGCAGTGCTGAATTTTCCGCATTTAGACTGCAAAACCTTTTTCCAAATCTTGAGCAGTTTCTTTCTCATCTTGCGGCAACTCAAAGTTCACATTTCTTCTTAAGTTCTTCTCCCAACTTTGGGTGGTAAAAATGTCTTGTTGCAACACCTTTCTGATTGTGGTTTTCTAATATATCTGTACAATTTGATACAATGGGTTTCTTCTCCATCAAAACTTGACTTGGCTGATCGCTATATTTCTCTATAACGTCATCTCCAAATTCTGGTATATTTTTATATCATCAGCTTTCATCCATGCTCCTCTGAAGTAGAAACATTGGCTTGTGACACCAAGCTAAGCACGTTCTGGTTAACAGTTTCTTTTCACCCAGAGCTTCTGAAGTTTTGTATTGTAGGACATTGTGGTATGTAATTCTATAACTTATGGCATGAAAACTCACCTACCCCTTTAGTGAGCACCAAATGTAAACTTTTTGAAACTACTTCTCTCTGTATTCTTGAGCTTACTTTACAGGTCTTATGTGCGCTGTCATAAATAGTTAATATAGATGATAAATAAACAAATTGTTTGGTGAGAGTATGAAGACTATCACCCTAGTTGAATCTTCACAGCCAATAAGAAGTAATTTCTACAACGCTATACTGCACTAAGCGCTCTTATAATCAATAGCTGTAATGATATACTGAAGGGCTTTTTCCATCTAACTCTTCCTTCTTGTTAGAGCTTAAATTTAGAACTTAGGCTAACTGTAGGTGTTAGAGTAGTATCAAGTTGTGAGCTCTCAGGTGCTGTGAGGGCTAAGATTTAACACTACATCCTTTTCATGATTATTGTAACTCAGGACTGCTATATTAACCTTTCTGGGGTAAAATTAAACTACAAATATATATAGTCTATAAAAATGAAAATGGGAATAATATTAAAACTTGGGATTAGTAAAACATGAGTTTTTATATATAATAGTTTTATTAGTGGGTAAAATAGGACAAAAAGCGATTCTTTATTGTAATGACGACTCCTTGTATCTAAGGAAAGTCAAGGCTAAAAAAGAGAAGGGTGGAGGAATTTATAATAGTTGAGGGGGCTTCCCAATTTGTTTAAATGCGATTTAGCCTATCACTGCTCTGAAGAGGCGTATCACCTTAGTAGAGATTAGGCTTTAGATTGGTATTTGACTCCTGGAATGACATAACCATGTGACAGTATTTTATACCTGCACAATCAGCCATCTGGAAAGGGTTGGTTTTTTAGTAACTTGCACCAAATTTGAAATGGTGCTTGGGTGAGGTTGCAAAGGGGTTGGCCTATTCCGCCGGGGTTGCAGAGCACCCACACCACTTAATTTTGGGTTTTATGTGGAAGGTTAGGAGTAGAAGGATTACCCTGATTAAAGATTCTACTAAGAGTTGATTAAGGTTTTTGACTATTGCTAGATGTATTCACCACCAAGCTACTCTTTACCACATCTCAATTATGTAAATGTATGACAGTAGTTTCAGAGGTTCTCTTTCCAATGGAACTTAACTACTTTTAGATTCACAGGTTCTCAGTTATTTTTTTAACGCAGGAGCCCGCAGAGATCTGAACATTAATAAATAGTCAAAAAATACATGATTCTATCTGACTCTACTTCAAGAGTTAAAAATACAACAACTGTAAAACAGGTTAATAATAAGTTCTTTTTATCAGAACTTATCTGCTTTTGTATATAAAACGAGGAAATGTATAGGAAAAATAGCGCTCATGACCTGTTAGCGACCCACTGGGGAAGCAGCATCCATTGACGCTCAATTAGCCTACTTTAAGTTGGGCACACAAGTAAATTCTCTAATGAGCCAGTCAGGTTAAATCAACTTCCAGCCCTACGACCTTCTCAGGCTGTTAATAAGTGCGTCCACACATACTTAATTAACCCTCAATGGGGTATCTAATTAAGCTAGAGAATTTCTTAAGTAATTGAAATTAACCCTTCAATAAAAGGTTACATTACCTTGAGATGTAATCCCACAAGTTGTTATTAGAAGTGTTGTCAGCGCTTCAACAACTACACATAAATCTCTCATTGATCGTTGACAACCCCTAATTTACCCTTATGAAATAATTGAATTATCAATAATGAAATTTGCTTACACAATTACTCGTTTATTGTCAAGTATCATCCCCAATAAGTAATATGCAATCCAGAAGATTGACACGATTGATCAACCTGAGCAAATTACATATATTTGTTAGAGCAATTTTGCAAAGCAATAGTTTTCTTTAGTACTAGATGGTTTTGCAAAGCAATAGTTATCAACAGAAATACTAGCTCCCATATCCACTAAAAAGCATAGTCTTTTAGTGATAAGCAGGTGTATTATAATCTAATTAGCCGTGCAATATGGGCATAAAGAAATCTCTATAAGTGGTAGCTAAAAATATCAAATTAGTGGATACCTATCAAACATCTATGGCTCACTATATCCCTTCCACCAATGGTTCTGTCAAGTGAGCTAATTTTACCATTGCGGCCATCTTTTAAAAATTGACCTTTACTGATCCTAGTCATTGCAATCTCTTTTTTACCTATTGTGATGTTAGTGTAAGTCCCGTGGAACGTCCTCTGGGTGTCAATTGGGCCATTTTCCCATTTCCAAGCAAGAAGGCACTGAAGAGGATGGCTGTACCCCTTATTACTCAGGGCGATCTTACTCACATGGTAAATTAGCGTTGGGTAACAGCTCTCCCGCTTTGGATACTGCTCCCAGTACCCACACTCTCCTCAGTAGAACTGTTATGGGGAATCAGAGAAATCTGCTCTGAGATTGCTAAAATGATATCGATTGTAACCAATTTGAGAGGCAATCAGCTTAATGCTCAGATTTTAAATGGTCAAAAAGATATGAAGACTGATTTATTGGCCATAATGCCCAATGATTGCAATTTGGTTAATATGACAATTTAAAATCTCCCCCTCCCAAATCCATTAGGCATCACCCCTAATGGATAGGTAATAGCACCGGACACCATTGACAAGGTTCCAAAGCTTCCAACTGACAAATTGGGTGTTGCACCTGATGCCATGCCATGGACCAAACGAACAGTCCAGCAACCAAGCATGTGCGGGTTGGGCGTCCCAAACCCGTTCCCAACCAAATGGGCCCACCCCTATGTGGGGTGGCCTTGGGGTATTCCCGCCACTCATCAGGCTAAATGCCATCATACCAACCGTCAGAAATGTATATGAGCCTTGGTTCAGATGTTTGAGGTCAAACTGACAGCGACTTGGCCCACTGCCAAATTTTTGATGTCAGTTCCCAGGGAACTAACCTGCCCATTCCCAAATAATTCACCAATTAGGTCAAATTTGCAGGACCCAATCCCAGCTTGTTTTCCCCCAAATTGACTACTATTTAATCAGGCGCATCACACTGAGAAAATTGTTGGTCAATTTTTCTTCCTTAAATTTCCATTAAAAAAACCTTCCCCAAAAATTTAGTTTTTTTATATACGTTGAAAATTAAGCCACCTTATCCACTAACATTCTTGCACCCCTTGGGGTTAATGGTCGTGAGCATCTGGTACTCCATCTTGTGCCTATACAAAATACTGGCTCACTGGCAGATATTGTTGGAACTCCTTTCTGGTTCCATATTCGTCATACCAACAGCAGTGCCTTGAACATTCTAATTTGCCATTTGGGTGCTCTGGCACTCTGGCTGGCAGGCCAGTCTAATTCTTACTTGCTGTTCGCCTGACAGTTAGCCTACCAAGTTAGTTATCATTAAATAATTGAAATTTCTCCTTTTTTAAGGACATTATGGTCATTTAACTATCTTACCTTGAGTTATACTTGCCTATTCTTGATACCGCTCCCCTCAAATAACTGAGATTGCTATGAGGAGATTAGCTGATGAGATTATATCGTTATAAGCTCTACTTTGAGCTCTCTTTCTAACATCACCTTAGGGGAAGGAACTTATACTAATGCTCGCAGACCCATCTTACATAAAATTAAGATAGCTTGACTGTTTTATCATCATAGACCTGGAGGAAGAATTCACAAGCTTGATTTATTATGGTTGGGACTATAGAGTATAATTTATTAAAGTGGGATTAGTATCCATTGCAGCTGTCAATTCTGGCACCATTATAAACCAAGTCCACATCTATTTTCTTCATAAATAAATACTCTCTAGGCAAGATTGAGGTGAATTTATTTAAATTATAATAGACGCTCAAATCTATTCAAGATCAAAGATTGAAAACTATTTAGATTAGCATGCATCTGGTTGAGGGCGCTAACAATTTATCAGGAATTTTGACTCCTTCCAGAAGTAGTTTATAATAACTGACAATCAGTAAGTTGAACATAGATATGGTTGACAATATCAGTCATCTAAGAGAAAGATATTGCTTCCTCTGATGCATGTCAATCATTATTCTCATATCAAATCATTTCCTATAATATTTCTAAATTTTGATTATTAAGGTTTTCAATTATAACGAGCTGCTTTTTTATTTCTAACAGATGTCAAAATAGTCTTCAACTACCTTAGAAAAATTACCTTTAAGAAGTTGCTAGTTCTACAAATTAACAACTTCTCCTTTAAAGCTCCTGCTCCTTTAGTTTTTGGACAAAATAGTAAAACAATGCAATAACGCATGATCAGTAACTATTGTGAAGTGTTCTATATAAATAGGGAAAAATGTTTGATGTCCAATTATGACAGCCAAGCACTTGTGTTATGCTACAATATAAATTGCGTTCTTTATGATTTAATGCTTTTGTGTAAAATGCGATGGGAACATCAACTAAATTTTTAACATGCTGGGACAAAATGACTCCTATAGCAGTATCTCTACAGTTATTAGAATTAAAAATGTTCAATGTTAATAGGAGTGTATAAAAACAGGGATGTTATTGAGAGATAAGTATAAAATGTTAAAATGTTTGTTTTAATCCCCATTGGAAAAAACTCCTTTTTTATAAGATAAACCATGTGATGAAATTCATCTGCAAAAATCAGAATAGTTATCAGTAAATTACAACTATGCCTAGAAAACCTGGAAATATCAAAGTGATTTAGGCAGTGGCACTTAAGAGATGGCCGTGATTGTTGTTTATTGAGGAAATACCTTCATGACATATATATTGCTTAGAAAGGTTTCTCTTTAAGAAAAAGAAATTGATTGGGTTTAATTTCAATGAAACTTGTTTTAGTTGCTGGAAGGTGTTACTAAGCTGAGCGAATTAGCATTAAAATTGTGAAAAGATGGTTATGTTGTAAAAGTAGACTATATAACTGGACTAATTTAAACCCTAAAAGACCTTCCATTGCTCTTTAAAAGGTAGAAGGGACATTTCATAGTCCCTTCAGCATCCTTGTAGGTTTGAATAACCTTTTATTAAGATAAGAGCACATTTTTCGCAGTCTTTTGGGGAATAGGTCAATCTGTCAGTATCCTCTGACAAAACCCATCGCAGAAAATATTTTTAATCCAGACATTTGACGTAGAGAGACATCTATACAAGGAAGAGGGTAATTATCCTTTTGAGCGATAGAATTTAGGTTTTTAATAAACCTTTATGAACCAAAAACATACATGTTTTTCTGACTAATAGCAGAGGGGAAGGGTAAGAACATTTAAATGCTATTAGTAATCCTGCTTCTGATAATTGTTTAATTTGTGAGGAACTAGGATTCCTCTACTTTGGACTTTTTAATAAAAACAAGCTTTAAAAAGGGGATGTTTTTGGTTTCAACATGATAAATGACTCCAAATATTTTTTATAATCACCAGGTCTCTTAGAAAAAAATTTTATTTAATAACTTTATGACTTCTACATTTTGAAGTTTGTCTGGTGCAAGGGTCTCCCATGATTTTACTTTTATTAATGAAATTATGGTAGGTAAGTTAATCCCTAAGTACTAAAAGTGCAAAAACAGTTTACATTCAAAGTTTGTATAATAAAGATGGTTTGACATGGGTAATTACAGCATGCCGTGGGGTTTGAAGGGTCTGTTCAGTTATTTCTTCAACAAAACAGAGATATACTTTCCTTTTGGGGTCAAAAATCAAAAGAAAGGTCGAAGCTTCCTTAATAGAACAGTTAATTTTTCCATAGAATTCTAAAACATGAGTAGGAGAATATTAATTTTATTTGACAGTCAACCACTACTTGAGAGCATGAAATTATATTAGAACGTGAGCATAAAGCGAAATTCCATCTTCTGTATCAATAGTATCAGGTGACAGTATAGTTTTAGACCCCAAAAATTTGTATTTGATGGACAGTTGGAAGTAGGATACTTAATGAGACACAAACGACCCTTGTGTGCCTCTTTGTTTATTAATGTGAGGTCAGATAGTATCTGTAAAAATTTACTCTAGGATTAATTATTGGCCATCAACCCAGTAACCTTTTTACTGCACAAGTTCGATTTCCTTGTGCACTTTGTTGTGTTGTATAGAATGTATTAATTGATGATAGTATGGAGAATGTTACCGTAGTTGAGATTATACTATCATTCAGCCCAACGCTCAGCCAGTAATTCTGATTAGATACACTTGAAGTCATACTCATAGGGATTCATTCCCTATACTCTTGTCCATCCAATCTTTGTTAAGATGCCCTGGTGACA